>JAOPHQ010000307.1:0-226583 GCA_030340625.1 Merluccius polli | reverse complement strand
CGAAAAGTAACGCAAAATGCGCAGAGAAAATGCTGTGCGCTGGCCATGCTGAGGTACCCCTCGTGGATTGTAGTCATGTGATTGGCTGAAAACTAAGGAGGCATCTGATTGGCTACAGAGAGTTCCTTGGTGAAAAAAATGCATTTGTGAATCCAGCCGTGTCAGGGAGTCTCACGTCAAAAATCATCAACATATAAATACAGGCCAGTTCACACACAAATGCAAACAAGTTCACAAATGAAAAACGTCTTGTAAATTCAAGTTTAACAGTTTGTATATAAATGTAACAACATTCAAATACATTTTTGAAGAAAATATGTAATTAATATATTTATGGATTTATATTACATTTATTTAAAACAAGATACATTTGTGTGTGGATCAGAAATGTGCTTGTGAAACTTATTTTTGTTTATGGATTTATTTTACATTTATACATGCCGAAATCCATTTGTGTGTGCATTGAAATGTATTTGTGAGAAGAGAGTAATTTATATATAAATCACAAAATACATTTGTGAATCCTTCTCTGTGCATTCATTATTAATGAGACTGTTCTGACCCCATAAGAAAATGCTGTGCGCTGGCCATGCTGAGGTACCCCTCGTGGGATTGTAGTCATGTGATTGGCTGAAAACTAAGGCGGCATCTGATTGGCTACAGAGAGTTCCTTGGTGAAAAAAATGCATTTGTGAATCCAGCCGTGTCAGGGGAGTCTCAAAAATCCACAAATAAATACAGACCAGTTCACACACAAATGCAAACAAGTTCACAAAGGAAAAGCGTCTTGTAAATTCAAGTTTAACAGTTTGTATATAAATGTAACAACATTCAAATACATTTTTGATGAAAATTGCAAATAATTTTTTTAATTCATATATTTATGGATTTATATTACATTTTTTTAAAACAAGACACATTTGTGTGTGGATCAGAAATGTGTTTGTGAAACTTATTTTTGTTTATGGATTTATTTTACATTTATACATGCCGAAATCCATTTGTGTGTGCATTGAAATGTATTTGTGAGAAGAGAGGAATTTATATATAAATCACAAAATACATTTGTGAATCCTTCTCTGTGCATTCATTATTAATGAGACTGTTCTGACCCCATAGTCCAATGCTTTGTATACCGGAGACAGAAACACCTTATTGATCCTAAAACCAGCATATGTGAGCAACACGTATTGACCCTGTTATGTCATGGTGCTTCCGCTCCTCACTTTAGCACAAAAATACCAATTTGAGGCTGGAATTTCAGCCTTGCATAAGAGCTGCTACTCTCCCACAGTATTATTTTTGGATTTTCACATTGACATAATGTATCGAACTCTGCTTATTTCCTTTGTTTGCTACCATGAGCTTTTGGACGTACATTCTACTTTTAAGTCGCTTTGGGAAAGAAAGGTTAATGGTCAACTCGGGTTCTTCAAGATTTAAGATGAACTATATTAACATATAACATTTGGCTTGGGCTTTCACCCATGCCACAAAAGAAAAACATACAGAAAACCGACCAAGATGTTAGTCAATAAATACATACAGCAAGGTTCCTAAAAGCACCTATAAACAATCAAAAATAAAAACACATATAAACAGAAAAATAAAATAATACGATACAATACTAAATACAATAATAAAAAAATACACACACCAATAAAAGCAAAGAGCTGCACAAATCCCTTTTAATAAACACAAAGATCTGCACAAATCCCTTTAATAAAAACAAAGATCCTCCATCCTGGCCACATCCTTTTCTTATCTGCTGCTATTTAAAAGTTTTATTGACACAGGGATAAATTAACTTTTAAATCTATTTCATCTGCAACAAGGGACTCTGAACCTCCCAGAGGGCAGTAGCTGATACTCGGTGTGTAGAACATGTCAGTAACTATTGGTAGACTTGTAGTCAAGACCGCCTAAACCGAGACCAAGACACTACCAAGACCAGAGAGTATCAAGACCAAGGCCAAGACAGACCAAGTCAAGACCAAGACTAGTTCAGCTCGAGACCGAGACCGAGACCAAAAAAAACTATTTTTTTGCCATTTTGCATGAGTTGTAGAACCTAAGCACCATACTGGGTTCAGCTGCTTAGTATAAATGAGATTGTATTATTTCAACTACAGGCACAATAATACAGAGACAGTGCATGTCTTGTGTGTAGGGATGTCCGATATTGGCTTTTTAACCGATAACCGATATTGTTCAACTCTTAATTTCCGATACCGATATCAACCGATACCGATATATGCAGCCGTGTTTTACACCAAAACTAATTTCAGGTAACATCATACAATATTTAGAGTTACAGAGTTACGCTACAACTAGCGTCGCACTACACGGCCGCACATGCCCAGGCTTGTTATTGAGACGGCGCGGCGCGTTTGATGATGTCATCAAACCACGTCCTCACTTGAAACATAACAGATGTCTGAAATTATTTCAAACAAAGTGTTTATTTATTTCACACTGTCTTTGTACTAACAGAAAATGGTCACTTGCATTCGACTCAGGACAATTAGAGCTTTCCAACAAGGTATAACATGCCATAGGCCACTTTAGTCATTTTGAGCTTTTTTAAAAACCGATACCGATATTTTCCGATATTGATTTTTGTATGCCAATATTGGCCGATAATATCGGTGGGCCAATAATATAGGACATCCCTACTTGTGTGTGAACTCACTATAAATGTTTTCATCAATTGGCTAAAAATCAAATATGTGTAGCAATTGCATGACCGCTATTTCTACACTATTTGAGGATTGACTCTTGAGTGCTGTTAAGGACTGACATGACTATAGTCCTAAAGTCATCTCACAAAATAACAAGCCTCCAACACCACCCTGCACCTCAAAAAAAGTCTAATGAATTGGAGATATGTTACTGATTTAAATTGTACTTAATTTGTAGATGAAACGTTAATTCTAAATATTAAAGATACACAATTATCAACTTGAAATTGCATTATTTCCCATTATAGTAGCCAAATTACACTGTATAATATCAGCATCACTGAAATGGCATTAAAAAAAACTGTGCCTGCCTGGATATTATAGGTTACAAATCCCTTCGAGACCGCTCGGCCAGTCCGAGACATTGCGAGACCGAGAGGCCCGAGACCGAGACAAGACCGAGACCAAAGACTGTCGAGGCCATGACAAGACCAAGACAACGAAAAAGTGGTCTCGAGACTGAGACCGGTCTCGAGAACTACAAGTCTAACTATTGGCTTGCCTTAGGGTAGCCTGTCCCTACTGCAAAGATGCATGCTGTCTTTCCCCTATAATCTTCCATGCAGTCTACATCAATCGGACAAATTAGGACTTTAGTTGCACTTACCAAACCAAGCTGTAATGCTGTATCTAGAGGCTCTCTAGGAATGCTAACAGACTAACATAAATGTTCGATCAACACCATGAATCCACACAGAAGTACAGTCTTGTTGTCCAACCAAAACAAATGTCTCCTCCAAGTGTTCACAGAGTGTTTACTTCCCAGAGTGTTTCTGCTCTTTAGTTTACAATGTTTTGAATGGAGCAAAAAAAGGGAGAGCCAAAACATTTCTGTAACATTCACAATGTATTCATCCTTGACCTATTTTTACCCCGTGCAACCCGTCATCCCCTATTATTTAAAATGACCCTTTTCTATTCTATTTTCTACTTTTCATCATAGAAGCCCACTGCGTTACAATGATGGGTTAGTGTGTCCATACTGTTGTGAGTTCGAGCCATTTTGCGCCAATATCTGTTTTGTTTTGGAAGTTGGGGCTGCTGGTAGGATAGATCAATAGATGACATCAAAAGGCGAAAGAGAGGACAACTGCAAAAAAAATGATCTTGTATAACATTTTCTCGGTTTTCAACCACATCGAATGTCTCCTCCACCAAATCAAATAAAATGCTCCATATCTAATTTCTGATGACCACTGATGGCCATTTAGTTCACAATGTGTGTTAAACACAGCATAAAATATGAATGCTGAATTAGTGTGTCCATACTAACCAACCATTGTTTGTTTTTTTTTTTGGAAGTTAGCTGCTGGTTAGGATTGATAAGTTGGGATGTGTGCTCTTGAAAAACTGTATTAACAAAGAAACGTTTGATTTACCTTTTGATTGCCACTAATACGAATTAGTTTTCTATTGAACACAGCTTTTTTTGTATGATCAATGTATCAATGTTTTGAATTGTATAGTAATAGTTACTGTCATAGTTTTTTTAATGTTTGATTTTTTCCAGTTCATCATGATGTAATTGTGTGGAAAATCATCCCGTTGCATCTAGAAAATAAATACGTTAACCCAGTAACCACATGGGCCAGTTAAGGGTTTCTGAATTATTTCATAATTTACAATTGAAGGTGGATTCTATGCCATGATTATCTGCATTTAGTGGTCAAGTATCCATGAGAGAAACAGATTATTTCATATAATTTCAGAGACAGCGAGATCAATCAAAGCACTTTACTTGACCCTAAGGGAAAATATGCAGAGGCACGCAGAGTAGCACAGTTGGCAAGTAACACAATAAACATTTTAAAAAGTACGTAAAATGCAAAATAAGCTGTACACATTATGATAATAATGATATGAGGATGGTCAAATTAATATTATCCTCACACTAATATTAGTGCAAGTATAACGGATTGTGTGTAGTGTGTGTAAAGGCAAAACAACGTGGTTTACGTTAGCGTTTACTCGGGTGGTCTACCTTAAATAAAACGTCACACATGATGCAGTGGTCCTTCTCCCTCATAAGAAATTCATTAGAATTTGCAACACTAGGTTTCAAATTACCATTTGATCTATTTCAAGTTCTTTGAAACTGTTAAAATGCATTGCATTTTCAATGTGAAAATCAATCACCGGTCAATACAAAAGCAAGTGAGCAGATGAACTGACTTGCTTTTGTATCATTTTGTTTCACATTACAGTACTGCACTGGCCTAGTCATTTTAATATCAATGTTTGTTTAGGAATTGTAATTTAATTATTTGTTATTCAAAACTTCTAACACAGTTAACTAGAAGTCATAATTAATCAACAAAATAATTGGAAAGGTAAATAAAGAATGTTTTCAAAAGTTACTTTTGTGAGGATCATTGGCGCAATATATCATTTTGAGAAAATCAAGACCCAATATACAATAACAAAGCAATTGACCATGTAGTGTACAAGCAATTTACAAATCAACTTTGTAATCAAGATAGTACAACACATTTTTAATCGTTATTTAATCCTGCCATTTGCACAATTTGATTTACAGTCTTTTAATACATTTGCATTTGTTATGTAACTAAAACATGCAATATATTTTGTTTTATCTCATAGGCACCTGTAATGTTTATTAAAATGTTAGTTTGTCACTTATGTATGAAAACGTATCCGAATAACGTCTTCTATATTTGTGACATAAAACGTATCTAAATACAAATACAATACATACAATCATACAATATTTATGCTACATGTTACGTGTATCGGGTACACACACACACACACACACACACACACACACACACACACACACACACGTACACACGTGAACTACGGCCACAGGCAGCCTTGTGTGGTGGTACTGTGCATAAAGCAGGAGCTTATGTCATGTTTTGAAGACCACATGAGCAGATCAAAAGCCCACTGCAGTGTGCATGGCCTGACCTTTGAACCTGTCCCCCAGAAGTGCAATGAAGCCTGATAATACATGCGATTACTCCTCTGCTCCCAGCCATGCTCTCTGATTTTTAAACATATCATCTGATGCCACATTTAGAGACAATCTTACAAAAACAAAATAGCCATCGAAGTATGTGGATGGAAATTCCAACTGAACTGAATTTAACTGAAAATTGACCTCAATAGACAGTGATATAGCTTTTACCTTTAACCAGCCAAAGCCTCCACTCAGTTTCACTTGCTTCATTATCTGATTCCATGGAACAGGTTGTTGTAGGGATTAACACTGGCTAACCGTTTTTGTACATAAAACTAAATGTTATGTTAGTGAGTAAATTCAAATGAGGGGATTATGGTCTTTGCCTAAAATACGAACACTCTTCTTTATTGCTCTCTTTTGCTTATTCAAATCTCATGACAGACTGTGCATAATGAATCAATCGTTATCTTGCCTTGATATTGGCTGATGGTTTATTTTTTGTTTTAGAGTTTTAGATACTCAATGTATTTTATTGGATGGGATCACTGTGCATATGCTGTTCAATTCAGCAAACCTCTTAGTGCATTCAGAATGAATCAAGAGTTTTTTTCCTGTTTCTCTTCTCCTTTTATAATTCACTGTCCCTTGTATTTGATCTTCCTTACAGTTCAGCCATTGAAAAGTTGTATTAGGTGAAACTGAATACCTATTATTTTTCTAGAGATTCTTATTATTATTCTGAAATGTTAGCCCCCTGCTAAGCTAAGCCCTGATCGCTAAAACGTTTTAAATTTGTCGACAACATATGAATTCCCGGTAAGCAGGTCTCCAAAATGTTTGGTACCTCCGAGTCGCTTGGGGCGCTATAACTCGTAGGTATTGGTATGTCTTATTTGACATGCTGGACATTTTTGCTTCTTGGACTCATAAGTTCCGCCTGGACTTTTTTTAATGTTAAGTGAAAGTCCAACTTCAAAATTCTTCTAAATAACCACTGTTCCAAATGACACTGAATTTGGTACACATGCTCTATGGACGTGTCTGATCTGTTTATTTTAAAAATAATTTAAAATGTCAATCCAATTATTTACTTTAGCGAACATTATTCCATCAATCAAGTCCACTTGAGAATGAGCCAGGGCCTTGAAACTAGGTTGGCACATGGAGGCAAGGCAAGGACCTGCACAAGGCCGGGCTGAAGTTACCAGCAGCCCATTTGCCCTCTTAGGCTAAGCTAAAAATATAGGATATATTTTGCTGTTGTGGCTGCATAAATATGAGTAGACACATAATTGTTCAAGTAAGACCAAATTAAATCGCCATATCATCCAATCTTTTATTTACTTTTTGTCAGGCATGCCTCCACAGGACATGGAGTTGGGCGGCCCAGATCCACTGGCGTAACTATCGACGGTGCAACCGGGGCCCAGACGCGAAGCAATACTCAAAGTATGGTATTACTGTGCAATGCACATCATTGCAATAGCTTTTGCCTGTTCCCAAATAAAATTATGCCAATTTCACTTCTCAGTGAACATGCTTCATTCTATATTATTTCCAAAGTGTTGATAATTTCTTTCACGGAGATTTCCAAACAAATGTGCGTCTTGTGTTGTTTGTGGTTGCTGAGCTCTGAGGAAACGGAAAGCGATCTGGTTTGTCTTTGCGACAGCTGCGCACAAATAATATCACTTTGAAACGCTAGGGTGGGAAAAGTTGAAAAGTTGTCTACAGCTTTAAGTGTGTGTTCTGTAGAGATACAGGGATCTGATGGTTTTGACTGTTCAATCTTACTAGATTAGATATTGTTAGTCAATACGAAGCTATGTGGTGCTTATAACTTGCGTCAGCTCTGTTATTTTCATATCATTCATAACATATAAAATATTTACACCTTCCAGGTACATGCTGATGGGTGACACCTAAAATGGGGGGGGGGGGGGTTCAGGTTAGAGCAACAACCCCTCAAAATGTCTGTGCAATCGAGGCCACCCCACTTAAGAAGTGTACCAAACTTGGTGTCAATAGCTTAGAAAATGACATCACGGTGTCCATTTTAATAAATGCTAAGCTAAGCACTAATGCTCAAAATCACACATAAGCGGATTTACTATCAAACCATTACTCGGATTCGCTCCTAATCACTTGGGGAGACTTATCTCATCGCCCGACGAATGACGTGTCCCCGCCAATCGCTGGAAAATGGCGGTCGCTGGGGTCGCTGGTTTGTGTGGGCTGTGAATACCTTTCGAGACTGCTTGCAGTTTTAATTTTATTTTGTATTTTTTCACCCATATTTGCATAAAATATGATGCTCAGCAACATTTAAATGTGCCAAAAAAGTGTGTCTCGCTCCAAGGTATTTAGAAAAAGATCGTGTCATGTTGCTCTATACATCGCTTTCAATCAGGTGTGCATCTTCTGTCAATGCATGTGAAAAGTGAGTGACTATGTCGAACATGAAGTTGAATTGCAGTTATTGTATGCTAGTGGCACATGCCTTGTTATGTCGTACTTTCAAAACAATGTATGTTAGTTGTTAGTCACTTTATGATCCCTGCTACAGGGCATCAGCTGGGAACATTCCCCTTGCTGAGGTGGCCTATCTGATTTTATTTATTTTATTTGTTTTTTTTACCAGGAACAATAGACAGTCCCAGAGTTGGCTACATTTTATCAGCAGTCCCTGGGCAGGCAGTGCAGTCCCCTGATGAGAAGCTTTTGTGTCTCAAGCTTTTGTGCTAGGCAGTAAGCATACAAGTCAGACACCGAACGTCATGATATTGATTACATTGACACAGCTAAATATCATGTTTTCTATTACTGTTTTAGAATACATTTGCTTTGTTTGTATCGATTGTGATTTGAGAAATGCAGAGTAGAGTATTTTTGTGTAGAAGTTTTTTTTCTTTCCTTGATACCTATTTATTTTTGTATTTGTTGCATTAAGGTGGGTTGAATAACCATCCAAAGTGTGCTGTTTTTTTAGGATAAATGGAATTGCGAAAAAAATGTTTTTCTTTCCCTTTGTAAAGAAGAAAATCCTTGTAAATGACAGCTGGAAGAGGGTAAGAGGGCTACACTGTGTAGCCACAGAGAGTGAGGTGTTATTCTGTTAGATGACAAGTCTCAGGGGATTCTGGGAAACTATAGAGCTGACAAGGTCAGCGTGTGAGGAAGCAAGGCTCCTGTATGTGAAATGTAGTCACTTGGGTGCTGTTTGTGTTTAAGAGAGCAAAGAAAAATATTGAGATGGCAAAAGATTCGGCCTGAAGTTCTGGAGTGGAGCAATTGTATTCTTACTGCAAGATGCATGTACTTTTATTTTAGGGTTTTTTGTGTGCTTGGTTTTAAGTGTGATCTATTCATCTTCACCCATGACCAGGTAACCCTTGCAAAATATGGAGGATGGCTGACCTTTTTATGGCCCCTCAGATTTTTTTTGTTGAGCCGGCAGTTTATCCATTTCCTCTAATTAAGGATATGTGGAAGGCTATTTTCTGACTACATTATTGTTCTCATTAGCCTAATACATTTTAGACAGTTGAACAGTTTCTGTAGATTACTGGGAAAAGATAAATTAAATTAGGATAATGTATCTTCGCAGCGGAGATCAGATACAGTGATGGGAGAAGATGACCATGGAAATCATGCAAATTCTGGCACAGACCCCAGCTGGGAGATGTGCGTGGTCGGCAAATCTGCATGTTATTAATGTCACTATAAAAACAACGTGTTTAATAATTGTCAAGTGCAACCCAACTCCTGGAAGCAGTGAAATGGAAGTGTAGATTTTGTATCACTAATACTCTGTGTTTTTGTGTCACAAGTGTGTGTTAAAAAGACTCTGTGATTTATTAGTAGTAAGGAGAATAGTAATTGGATATAGCCTTGACTTAACCTCCTCTCCAAGCATTGTCATCTCACCAGAGGGAACGCCTGGGATGGGGTGTTTTTCAATGTGCAGATAGTGGCAAGACAGGGCGGGATTCCTTAGGGAGGGATATTCATTTCCGTTACATGTTTCGGATATTGCTTTGCCAAACTACACACACATGCACACGCACACACACATAAACATGTAAAGTACAGACCAACTAGAGTTCATGAATAAAGAACTTAAGAATTAAGAAAATGATAATAATTTAAATTACTTTCAATTATTATTAAAAATGATTACTCAAGTCATTTAATCTCTAACCAGATGCCCATGGTGGCTAGAAAGATCTCTAGCTCAGCATAGTTTAGTGCATCCTGCACAACAGTATTTGAACTGTGATTTTTATATAATTCTTCATCTGTGTGTTTGTTTGAGTACCGTGGCCAGCAGTATTTTTCCAGGTGGTGTGTATCCTCTGTCAAGACATTGGAATGTAACAATCACATTGTTGTGGTGGACAAAGTCTCACCTCAGACTCATTATTGCTCCTTTTCTCGTTAAAGTGAATAAATGCCAACTGGTGAACGCCGGTCACAAGCCTCACTCACTACACGGTGACACAGCCTCCTCCTTGCTGTCAAGGAGAGAGAGAAGAGAGTGCAATATTGTCACTGTAGTGTGTCACAGAATATGTTCCAAGCAAACAGCAACAGCTCTAAATAGCTCTTGTTTTTTGTTTTAGTAAGCCTTTTATTGATTAGCAATTCCAATTACAGTGGTTCTCATTGTGAACAAAATGAAAGGATAACTGTTGTGAATTTTTTTTAAATGATTATTATTATATGTATTGTATAAAATGTGCTTCATTGCTGACTTTTTGGTGGTGGCAGACTACCCTTTGGAAGGCAGACATGAATGTGAATGGAAATGGGAGTGTGTTGACTATTATAGAAGGACTCCACTCCGGGTCTAATATCAACAAACAGATGTGCTTTAGAAATATTGATCTTTTTAAATGCTTTTCCTATCAGCCGAAACCATGTCAGGCAGTTTTTTCTCTGCACCTTTCCATGTTTAGCATCAACTACAGCAGCACAGAGTTCTGCACTGTAGTTCACAGAAGCCCCTGCCTCCTGGTTGTACAGATAGTGACTGAATGTAACTTGCTCTAGTTTGGCCAATTGGCAGTCAGAGTTCTCTTACACTTTGAAGTATATTCCAATAGTGCTACTCAATTGCTAGTACTGAAATCCCCCTTAAATCAGGTTAGCTGAAGCTCCTCATATGGTATTAATGTTCAAGCCCAGCTCATTGATGAAAAAGAATTGCCATCATTAATATGAAGTATTTTTTCCCCCTTTTAATGATTCATTTTTGTGTCATTGTCTCCCTGGATTGGATATACAAGACCTGTCCCTGGGGACTTCATTAAAACCAGTCTTATTTAAGCAACTGAATGAACTGAATTAATTATTCTGCTGTTTTTGGAACTGAAAAGGGGAGCATTGTTATAATACAACTGGTTAAATATAGAAACATACTTTAGGAGGAGAACAATGGATAACTTGCCTTCGCAGTCTAGAGATAGAACCCAATTAGACATGCATGCCTATATGGAACCAAATGCACATGCCTCCTAAAGTAGTCGCTTCACACTACCAAATCCTACCAGCCTTTTTGAGCAGACATTTCCTTTCTTATTTAGACACAGACCAGCTTCCTTCTGTGTGAAATGGCTGAAGGAAATCACTGCAGTGTGCTTTATGGGGGCACAACATGACCTCTTATTGAGTGTTTGTTGTTATGGAAGATCCTGGAGAGGCCCTCCTTACTTCTGAACAACCAACCATGAGCAGTTCTGCTCTGATCACCTCCTCTCATCTGATGGAACATCCCTACATGAGTTCTTTCTTTCTTTCTTTCTTTCTTTCTTTCTTTCTTTCTTTCTTTCTTTCTTTCTTTCTTTCCAAATGACTCATAAAAATAGGGTAATTGCAATAAGGCTATTATTCCAAGAAGAAAATAGAACATGTGTTCTCTATGGAGGACTAAAAGTGCCAAAATTAAATAAATAAATACACCATTAAATAATTACTTAAATGTGTCATTAATTAATTAATATTGGAATTAAATACATAAATGTGTCATTAATTCATTAAAATACAGATTCATTTTATGTAAAAAAAAAAAAACAACAACATATATAATCATTTCACTAATTAATTTACATTTACATTTCATCATTTAAATTTACATTTCATAATCCTGTGTTGCAGTGCTTCATGAATTGTCAAACTGTCAAACTCGCCCATCAAAGTTGGTAGGCAGATCCTAATGCCTGATTGGTTACCCTGCGCATCAAGTCAAGGCAAATCAATTCCAGATAATGGATTGATGCAGAGCTAGTGAACACATTCCAATACACTGGGTGGCGCTATTCCCCTCTACGTTGGTTTAGATACTCTATTAAACAAAACTTTCTGGTCCTGCTTCCACATCCTCTGCTGAGTCTAAAACGTCTCTCACCAACTCCCTAGAAAGTTCATGAAGATCCTCCATTTTCTCTAACCAGGCACTCTACTTCAGAACAAAGCAATGGATCAGACTAGATTAGTTAGCCCCACCCACTGACTTTGATGGGCGAGTTTGACAGTTTGACAATTCATGAAGCACTGCAACACAGGATCATTAAATGTAAATGTAAATCATGAAATGTAAATGTAAATTAATTAAATAGTGAAGTGATTATATATGGGTTTTTTTTTTTTTACATAAAATTAATCAGTATTTTAATGAATTAATGACACATTTAAGTATTTAATTCCAATTTTAATTAATTAATGACACATTTAAGTAATTATTTAATGGTGTATTTATGTATTTAATTTTGGCACTTTTAGTCCTCCATATTTCTCTGGCATGAGGCTCCACGTATGCAAGAGGGGACTCTATGATCAGTATGTTTACATGGGTTAGGTTAGTGTAGTTTGTGGATTTTTTGTTGCTGCTAGGCTAACTCTGGCCAGAGAGGCCACTAGTGTGCAAACTTACATAGTATCTCTTAAGGGAATGACAACAAATACAATTTGAGCAACTTTAAAAATAAAGTCAGTCAATGGAGATGAGTCAGACACACACACACACACACACACACACACACACACACACACACACACACACACACACACACACACACACACTCACTCGCTTCTATGCTATTGATCTGTATCTCAGGTGTGTAACTTGGATTGATGTGTGTGTGTTCTAGCAAGACTATTGTGTGGCTGTGTGATGCTATAATACCACCAGACACTAGACATCAACCTTCAGAGAGGAGGGAGCTTATTATGTGTCGTAATGAAAATGCCACAGCAAACCATGCTTCACAAAATGAATTGAATGAAAAAATGAATTAAATAATAAAAGCAACTTTCATTTCATGACATTTTGGAGAGAAAAAAGCTATCTCCCCTGAAGTCGACAATATTAACAGCAATATCGACGCGTGTGGTAAATGAGATAGACTTTAATACTATTCAAGCCAATAATTTATTCTGACTGACAATTATTTGCCAATCTGAAGGTAAATGGCATCATTAATGTATTAATCTCATAGTTAACTATTTCAAGGTGTTCATTAACACTAAATGATCTCCTGGAACTATGATTAGCAGTGTCTTTGTAATGTATATTAGACCTTAGTTATAATACATTGTATGCTGTCGCTGCATTATATTTCCATTATTGTAGTTGTTGACATTATTTTAAATAATAGCATGGCGGGTAGGATTTAAGTAAAGCCAATAAATGGCACAGTATTAAACTAGAAACTGGGAGTTTCATTTATTGTCAATCCTATTCACTACTATTCAGCACAGCTCAGTCCTACGCTCATCATTGTGTGACTAGACGGCACAGAACCAAAGCATATCCACTCACTATATCCACAGGCAAATTCTGTGGCAGTGATAAAGCGTCCATCAAAATGTCAGCCATGTCAACATCTATCTAGGCGTAGGTGGATGAGGTGTGGGCCAAAGGGACTATAATTGAGAGAAAATCAGGGATGTTGTTATTCTTTACAGCTGCCAGAGTCACTTTGCACCTTATTTTTAAATGGCCTGGATTGATCTAAAATAACACATCACATCAATAAATACACGTCTGAAGAAAAGCCGTATGGTAATGTAAATAGTTCCACCATCCCCTAGTCTCCCCTCTCTATAGTCTCCTAGTCTCTGTTGACTTCTGTGGGGGAAACAGAATTTTTGGGGGCTCAACAAATGTGTCAATCAATTTTGATTAAGTATTAAGGGCAAATTTGATACATACATATATGTATATATATACTTTATATTAGGGTAGACATATTCACCATTAACTGGTTGTTTATTAGCATGCATATTGGTAGCATATTGGCTCTTTATTAGTAATTAAAAAAATGACCATATTCTACAACTACTAGGCCATTAACGAAGAGTTTTCCCTAAATAACCTCCTAATTACTGCTTATTGATAGTAAGTAAGGAAGTTGTGTAGTACGGAAGTGCTGTATAATGACTAATAAAGAGCCAATATGCTACTAATATGCATGCGAATAAGCAACTAGGTAATGGTAAATATGTGTACCCTTTTATATAACGTGTTACCATGTATTTATATGTATATATATGGTTCTCTGAAATTTTCATTTTATAGGATTATTACAGTACTTGTTTTATATTACAGTACTTTTGTACTGTAATATAAAACCTAAGTAAAAAAGTCTCATTATTCACAGCAGTTACTGGTATTTTTCTCCTTCATGGGTTGGACAGGAGGTCAACTGTGTTCCAGCTGCCTAGCTAGTTCCTCACTGCGACCCCTTCTCTGACCCCTTCACAAACTGCCTTTCAAAAAGCATGCCAAGCATGGTAAAACCCAACGCATAATCTCCCTTATTTTCAGACTCTGTGGAAAGAGATACAGGCTGTTACCGCAGGCTCTTACTGCACTATTGCTCCCATCCATGCCGTTCTTTAGAATTATAACCGTTCTATTGGTTTAATCATTTCTATAGTGCTGTGCATATTTCCATACTCCGTACTGTGAAATGTTAATGGCCCCATATTGAGGTTAAGTTTGTGAAAGTTTAAAGGAGATGAGTGATTCAATAAGGTGCCTGGTGTGTTATAACTGCACGGTCAGGGACGGGCAAGTCTAGCACTGTCTGTACAACCTAATAGTCATTAGTTCCATCATTTAGTCTATAATGGAGACATGAACACAGATACAAATCTTTAGTATGTGTTGAGAAAAGCAAACTGAGTTGGTAGCCTGACTGGATCGCCTGGCAAGTCACAACATGAGGTTTTATTCAGGTAGTATACTCAATGTTGAAACGTAGCATACGCAGATATAAGTAGTGTCATCGGATTGGCTTTATAATCGGGATAGCTACCGATAGCTACCGGGTAAACAAAAGCGCTATTCCTCCTGGTTTGTTTGCGCACGCAATGGTTGACACGTTTACAGAGCGGCATAGTGAAGGCGAGGCTTATAGGGAAGCTAAGGGAACCAATCTAAACGCAGATGGTGTCATTATTCTGTAGCTATTGCACTGTGCAATCAACATTTACTTCATATTGATACATTAAAGCAAAAAAGTTGTCTACAGGACCTTTAAGATAACTTTTTTTCCATTTGTGTATTTGATTCAGTGTGATAATATCACAATAATCTAGAACACCAAATACCAATTTACGAGACAAAACACAGAATTTGTATCCCCCCCCACCTTGACCTGACAAGCTTTAGTGCGGACACTCAAATGGCTACACTCGATGCATCCTAGTTGAAAGAACATTGACAACAAACAAATAATGATGATTTTGTAACTATAGTGATAATTAAACTGGGCTTGACATTTACGCTTTTCCGGAACAAGTACATTTTTGGTGGGGCAAGTGGAAGAGAAAATCAGAAAATCATGAACCAACAACAAATCACTGTGTGGCTTTGATTTAAATGCTGCCTATTATTGGCCTACTCGGCTATTTTAGTTAAATGATTAGTATGATTAGTTACATTTATTTATTTTAGTTAAAATTCGATCAGAATATCGTTTTGAAACTAAATTGTATTTGCAATAGTTACAACTAACTGTTGCCGTGTGTGTGTGTGTGTGTGTGTGTGTGTGTGTGTGTGTGTGTGTGTGTGTGTATTGTGGGAGTAGTGATGGTTTGTAGAAGGGAAGAGACAAATGAATCCCATTTGTGTGTATGTGAGTGTTTAAAAGTTTAAATACTTAGAAAGTATAAGTAGTATAAAAGTCATTAGAGTCATAGCATAGACGTTTGGATAGTAAGGTAACGTTTGAATTGTTCTAGTATGTAGGCCAATTATGAAGGAAGAGTTGAGTAGGGAAGTTTGGGAATAATAATAATACAAATATAACATATTATATTAACTACATTAACTATATACTATACAGAAAGCATACAGTACATACATAGCTAGCTGCTAGTGTTCATGTATATTTTGTCTACTCTGTTTCATTCTGTACTTTGTCTACATCTTCCTGTTGTGAATAAACTGGTTCAGCATTCTCTTCCTGATGTGATCTGAGTTGGGCTTTGGTTCAGCATTCTGGACCAAATATTAAGATAAGGAAGAAGGAGGCTTACAACTGAAAAAATCTTATCAGAACTTGATCCTTGGGGAACAAAATATACTCACATGTGGGTTAAAATGTTTAGAAAGCCAAATAGGATTGCTGGAATCTGTAAATGTCAAATATTAAAGATTACTTCCTACATCATCAGCAAACGCTTTCTACTGTGCAGGATAATCCCTACTGTTATAATGGAGCCAAATACAAGCAATACACATCAGTTTATACAATGCTATCTGCATTATGCATCAACATCAGTGGTATAAACCAACTGCAGCCTACAGCATCCCTTGGCTGCTAGAACACAGAGATGTGGCTATTTAACATGCATAATTTATTCTGAGGGAAGAACAAAATGCTGCAATGGGAGGTGCTGTAGCTTTACGGTTCCAGAAATATTAGTACCAGGTTTGACTCCGGTCTCAAATTCCCAACCCACCGAAAATGTACATGATTGGATCATTGGAAGGAATTGTGTGTGTGTGTGTGTGTGTGTGTGCGTGTGCGTTTGTGCGCATGTGGAGGACGCCACCGTCCCATCCAGGGAGTCTCATACACATTCCCCATGCAGATCAAAAGTTTTTTTTTCCAGAAGCATTTGTGTTGGTCTTTCTTTTCTTCAACTTATTTCTGCAACTTTGAAAACGTTAAAACATTGAAAATTCCTACAACTTCTTAGATGGACAATTTGGACAATTTCAGACACAAAATAACGCTCTACTTCAGAACGGCATGACCTTTTGAGACAAGGGGAATTCCTGGCTCATTAAAATAAAACGTAAACGTATCTTTTCTGAACTTATCCACACTTGCAATGGACGCACCACCCAAACAAATACTCTCCCTGTGGCAGTTGTTTTACCTTTACTGTGGAGATGCACTGCACTGTGTAGTACCACCACAGAACAATCAGTACTAAAGCGTTAATGATCTGTTTGCGGGCTTGCCACTCTCATTAAGCAGACTGATGTGGAGGCATCTGCTCCCCCTGAGTCAGTCAGTATTTTAACTTGGTAAATAATGTGTTCATCTCAGTGATGTTTGCACCTATTCATATTTCCTCCACCATCTGGTCTTTTTGAATCGATGCCTTTATTTATACATGATCATTTTCACTGTTGGCTAATCAGGCTAAAGGTTTTCTCTGGAATGTTTACTGGCACTGAAATGCAAGGGCATCACTTTGTATTGAAAAGTGGTGGGCATAAGGGCTCAGATGAAAAAACATTTCTTAAACGATCTTTAACATATGTGATTTTAGGCAATGTAATGGGGGGATCATTATGATGTCAGAGTAGATCATTACAGCAAGGGAAAAAAATGGCATGACGGCGCATCAAAAGAGCACGTTTTCAGGTCATTTTAGAATCAGTAGGCTTGGAGGGATTTATTTTTTTTAGCTTAGGCCTATGTTACTTTTTTTGGACAATGCGCATTTGTTTCATCTATATTTTCATTGCATTGTATGTTTACTTATTGTGCAAATAAACCTTAACAAATGTTAACATTTGTTGGTGCAAGCTATTTTTCAGAACATTGTTAACAAATTATGCTTTTCAAAAGTGATGGGACAAAATCAGCCACTTCAAAAAGTGGTGGAGACAGCCCCAGCGTAAATGACACATGCCACCAGTGGTGACAATAAGGCATGTTTGTTTGAAGGGAAGTCCAATAGGACACAAGTCTCACTATCTTAGCTGTTTGCAGAATCCCTGTGTATGGTCAATATGTCAATAGCTGCTTGCTATCTGTATCCCTCTAGGAAACACCCCCTCATCCTACCTGTGATCAATAGAGCTAGGAAATGGTCATAGCCTACAGTATAGTCAGTGTGTTGGGGGTAACATGCTATAAAAGTAGCATGTTACAGTAATATATTACTTTTATCAGTAATTTAGTAATATAACAAATTACTTATTTATTTTTGGTAATATTATTAATGTCAAGTACCTTGTTACCATCCGATATCAAGAGTTTTTTTAAATGTATATTTATAATAAATTAGGCAAAGATTCAAGCTCAATGAGCGCCTCCAACCTCCACCAGACAAAAATGTATAATATCCGCGTCTGCGAAGAAGACCGATAGGCTCTTGCCATTTGCAGCTCGAAAATGTCCGGTGAAACATACTTATCCTGCTGTTACTTATGAAATAGTTAGCCTATCAAAAATAAATATAGCCTATATACAAAAAGCTTTACCGTATTTGTTGTAAGTGTTTTCCGTTTTGAATCAAAAAAATAATTCCAGTCACCTGTGGACCGACATGGAGGTTTAGCTATTGTGAGTCAGGCTAAATGATAGCACGATAAAAATAGGCAGATGCTGGTAATAATGTTATTTGTTTTGGTGAAAAGGGAGAATGTTTCACTTCGAGCAGCTATATCTGTCATCAGAATCAGAAAAAACAAGTGCTAAGTTTGCATCATAATTCAGATAACATGTTATGCTCCTAGGTCCAGGCCCAACTACTTGCAGACCTAATAGCCTTCTATTTGAAGGGATTCTTTATTGGTGCAACGCTGTCATATGCATGCTCTTCCATTAGTAAGAGAAAGGCGGACTTCTGCCTATGTCTGTGAAAGTAAAGCAAAAGTAGTGTAATAAGTAATATAATGAGTTACCAGATTCATACAGTAATATTGTAACTGAACTTATATATTACATTTTGGAGTAACTTCCACATCAATCCACTGCCAATAGTCGAATGGAAAGGTCTATTGAGCTACAGTTCCTAATGGGTCTAGCAATCAATCAATCAATCAATCACATTGATGGCAGGGCTGCAGTAGATACAAGGAAAGATGGTGAGAGTGATCTTGGTAGGAAAGTTGCAATGGAGGAAGTGAAGGTAATTTAATATACATTTATATTTTACTATAACTTAGGGAATGTTACATTCCTATTAATTCTCCTGCACAATAAATTGAACAGCATCTGTTGCTTTTTACAATGTGCTTTACCATCACTAAATGATTAGTGCATTTAATGCTTTTAAGCAGACGCTTTGTCCAAAGCGACTTACAATAAGTACATTTGTTAGAAGAAAGTGCAACAGTAAATCGCTATCAGTAGAGTAAGGATTTCACAAGAACGAGTTTCAAGCACACCCAATTGCAAAGTTAACCGATTGCTAGTATACAACAGATAAGTGCGAAAATACTAAGCGCAGAATATCAAAATCTCTGAACAGGTGGGCCTTGAGTCTCTTGCGGAAGCAAGTGATCAACTCTGATGTTGGCTGTGCAGCGCAGTTGGTCATCCAGTATGACGCCGAGGTTCCTCGCATTTGATGAAGGACCCACCAGAGCATCCTCAACAGTTACCAGTAGGTCCATGTGAGGGAAGTCCTTCGCCGGCAAGAAGAGAGGCTCAGTCTTGTTGAGATTGAACTTCAGGTGGTGCGCAGACGTCCAGGTGCTGATGTCTGCCAGACAATCTGAGATGTGAGTTGCAATCAGGCCGTCAGAGGAGGGGAAAGAGAGGAATAGTTGAGTGTTGTCTGCGTAGCAGTGATAGGAGAAACCATGCGAAGTGATTACAGAGCCTAAAGATCTAGTGTATAACAGAAGCGGTGTATATACTGAGCCTTGAGGGACGCCGGTGTCAACGGAGCAGGGTTCGGACAAGGAGCCATTCCACGTGACCTGGTAGGTGCGGTTCGTCAGGTAGGATGTAAACCAGGATAGCACAGAGTCAGCGATGCCGAGTTCTGCGAGGGTGGCGAGGAGGATCTGGTGGTTCACGGTGTCGAACACCGCAGACAGGTTGAGGAGAATGAGAACTGATGAGAGGGACGAGGCTCTGGTGGCACGGAGGGACTCTGTCACCACAAGGAGGGCTGTCTCAGTGGAGTGTGCAGTCTTGAAACCTGACTGATGAGGATCAAGCAAGTTATGTGAGGAGGACGGTTGGTTAGAGATGGCACGTTCCAGAGTTTTAGAAAGGAATGAGAGAAGAGAAACCGGTCTGTAGTTCTGGATGTCACCAGTGTCAAAGGTAGGTTTCTTGAATAGTGGCTTGACTCTAGCAATCTTGAAGGATGCTGGAATAAGGCCTGAAGTGAGAGAAGAGTTGATGAGGGTGGTGAGGAACGGCAGGATCTTGCTCGAGACGGCTTGGAAAAGGGAGGAAGGGATGGGGGCCAAGGGGGCAGGGAGTGGCATGGTGAGACATAACTAGTTTGTGCACATCTTCAGGGAAGAGAGGGGTGAGGTGGACAGAGGTGGTAGGGAGGATAGTGGTAAGGGTGAAAGAGGAGCTGATGGCCTTCACCTTCTTAGTAAAGTAGGCGACAGTCATCAGCTGTGAGGGAGGAAGGGGATGGAGGGGGGCCGGGGTGAGGCGAGAGAACATGGAAAACAGTTTCCTAGGGTTGAAAGCAGAGGAGTTGATCTTTGTGCGGTAGAAGGTAGATTTAGCTGCTGACACAGTAGAGGCGAAGTCTCAGAGGAGGTGAAGGTAGCAAGACAGTCCAAACAGTCTGATCTCTTCCACTTTCTCTCAGCTGCCCGTAGCTCTGTTCTACAAGCCCACAGAGATTCTGACAGCCAAGGAGGAGGGGGAGAAGATCATGCTGGTCTGGAGTAAGGGGACAGAGGGAGTCCAAGGAGGACAATATGGAGGATGGCAGGGTCGAGGAGGCTTCCTTGGTGGACAGAAGAGAGAATTGTTCAGGAGATGGTAGAGAAGAGAGAACAGATGAGGCAAGAGTAGAGGGAGAAAGAGATTTCAGGTTACAACGGGAGGTGACAATATGAGGAGTAGGGGGAAGGGAGGTGGAGGACTTCAAGGGAAGAGCGAAAGCAACAAAATGATGGTCAGACACGGGGAGCGGGGTAACGTAAAGATCACTGCAATGTAGAGCTTGATGGGAAGGGTGACTGCCACAGCGTGGAGTTCAAATGCAGATCTGGTCAAGTGTTCTAGGGGGAGGACCTGGTAGGACCACTTCGGCGAGATTAGGAGTCCCATCCCCCCTCCTCGTCCCGATAATGTAGGGGTATGTGAAAACGAGTAGGTGGTGGACAGGGCAGCCGGGGTGGCCGTGTTCTCAGGGGTGATCCAAGTCTCAGTGAGGGCCAGGTAGTGTAGAGTCTGGAGGGAGGTGTAGGTGGAGATGGAGTCCGCCTTCTTGACGGCCGATTGGCAGTTCCAGAGTCCCCCCAGCACTTCAAGGTCCGTGTAGACAGAGAGCGGTGGGTAGCGCAGGTTGGAAGGGGTGCAGTGCCGGGAAAGTCGAAGGTTGCGTCGTTTCCTGTAGGATGTCAGCGTAACAGTGATGGAGGTAAGGCACATGGTTATGATGAGTGAGAGGAGATGAGGTTTCTGGGCTTCCTCGAGGGACTCCCGCAGAGAGACTCACTTTGTCTTCATTCGCAGGGGCCTGACTATACCGCTGACAAGTAAAGAGATGCTGCTAATTTTATTTTTATTTATTTGTTTATTTGACAAGGACAGTGCATATTAATAAACATTTCTGTAAATATGCCAGATTTAGCCAGAAGGCTAGTTTCCATCAGTAGTCCTTGGCCAGATGTAACAATAGGCTCCCTAAAAAGCAAATAAGCAAATAACAGAAAGAGTTTAAAAAAGAGAACATAGATAAGCAACAGATAAAACATCAATTATAACCACATACAAGTATTCAGTAGATCAAGCATTAAAATACATAAAGCATGCAGGACAAACAAGAGTCTGCATCAAACAAACACAAATTGAAAAGGTAGACTAGGACTTATAGCAGACATCTATATGTGTTAGACATCGAGGCAATAGCCCACCAGAGCAGACAGTACATGCACAACAAAAAAAACAAAAAGTCGACATGACAATAGTACATGAAGCAGCACAGGAGAGACATGGAACGAGCTACACAAAAGCATACAAACAAGCAAACATACAAAGTAAGTTGCAAGACGCAGGACAAATTCACAGACACACTGACACAAGGAGGCAAGAGCAGGCGGGTCAAGTTTAGTGCTGGCAGATCATATTATCAATGAGCCACTGTTTCAGATTGGAATTAAATGCCCGATATGTGTTTAGGTCTCTGATACATGTTGGGATGTTATTCCATTCACGTGAGGCTGCAACAGAGAAGGCTGACTGACTAAAGGCACTTTTCCTAAGTGGAATAATGCAGTCCCCTCTCATGACTCCTCTTGTGATCCGATGTTGGTTTGTTCTAATAGTTACAAATTCTCTAAGTGGAGGAGGGGCCATGCCATGTATGATTTTGTAAAAGAGACATGCATTTTTGTGCTTAATCATGTTTTCCCAGCTCACTAGATTGTGTTTTCTTAAAATTGCACAGTGATGGAATTGCCTTGGTTTTTTGTCCAGAACTTTCAGTGTTTGTTTATACAAAGACTGTAGTGGTTTTAGTGTTGTGTGATTAGCCTGAGACCAACTCGTCAGACAGTAGCTCATGTGAGAGAATATCATTGAATGCATGTACATCATGGCTGCCTGGGTGGACATAGAGTTTCGTATAAATTTGAAATTGGCAAGATTGAATTTGATCCTTTTACAGACAGTTTTTACATGTGCCCTAAAATTAAAGTTGGAGTCCAGAATAATGCCAAGGTATTTAAATTCCTTAACAATTTCTAATTTTTCTCCTGACACAAGAACATCTGGGTTTTCACTAGAGTCATTTGTTTTGGAGAAGAACATACCAACAGTCTTTGACATATTTAGTTGGAGACAGCACTGATTGAGCCATGCTGTAATTTTCAGCATTGCATTTGTGAGTTTGGCAGCAACTTCGGTTTTTGTCAATCCATGCACATACAGCACAGTATCATCAGCATACATTTGAATGTGGGCCTCTGGACACACAGACGGCAAGTCATTGATATACAAACTAAATAAAAGTGGACCCAGTATGGATCCCTGTGGGACACCAGTGGACAAGGAGAGGGTGTCAGATTGCTGGTTATTTATTCGAACAGCTTGAGTTCGGTTAAAAAGGTATGATTCAACCCATTGACGTGCCTCAACAGAAACATTTAAATTGGATAACTTGGATAAAAGAACCTTGTAATTCACAGTGTCAAATGCTTTGCGGAGATCAAGAAAGACAGCACCGACAACGCCACGCTTATCCAACAGTGATTTAATTTTCTCAATGAAAAAACAATTAGCCGTCTCGGTTGAGTGGTTGGATCTGAAGCCAAATTGCATAGGATGAAGGTGGAATGAGCTGTTGTTCAGGTGGTGTATGATTTGCTCAGCTACACACTTCTCTGCTACTTTAGACATTATAGGGAGGATGCTGATCGGCCTAAAGTTACAGGCGGAATGATCACCAGATTTGAAAATTGGTGTGACAATTGCAGATTTCCAAATACTTGGAAACTGCCCTTGGGATATTGAAAGATTAACAATTTTAGTGATGGGATTGGCCAATGATGAACCGATATCTTTGAGCATCGTTGAGTCCATACCAAATGAATCTTTTGCTTTTGAGGGTTTGAGAGATCTAATAATACCAGTGATTTTTATTTCTGAGACAGTGTTAATACTGAAGGCTGGCTCCATTGTGTTTACTGAGGACACATTAACATGATCAGTCGAGAAGTCCTTTGCAATAGTTGCTACAGAATCAACAAAGTATCGATTAAGAGCTACTGCTACTTCAGCTGGGTCCTTGGTCAGCTTTCCATTCAAGTGAAGTTCAATTGACCTTCCTGCGCTATGATGTTGTCCCATGAGTTTTTTTAACTGAGTCCATATATTTTTCGGATTACCCCGTGCCTCACTAATTATAGCAATGAAGAAATCAGCCCTAGCTTTCCTCAGACCTGTTATCACTTTATTTCTTAACATGGCAAAGTGATATTTGTCATGATAAAATTTTGTTCTAATGGCCATTTTTAATGCAAGATCACGTTCTTTCATTAGTTTCAAAATGTCTGCATTTATCCAGGGAAGACTGTTCTCTCTATTCCTACTCCTAATGCTACAGGAAAATTCTGCAATTATACTCTGAATTTTACTTGAGAATATTTGACTGCCCTCACTCAGGTTTTTTCCAAATAACAGATCATTCCAGTTAAAACTATGAATAGTGTTTTTAAAACACTCTTGCATGTTCTTGGGGATTCTAATGCTTTCATGTTCCTTAGTAGAGGAGCTAAACCTCTTTTTTGTTAATTTTCTGATCACAAGAGTTAGATTGTGGTCAGATAGCCCAGTTATCATGTTGTACGTTTTTGAGGTTCTCTCCGGTCTGTTACTGAACACTAAATCAATCTGAGTTCTGGTGGATTGGGTTATTCTTGTTGGACCTTTAATCAGCTGTGAGAGATCTAGCCCATCGGTTATTTGTTTGAGGTTCTTTCTAATTGATCTATCTTCCCAATTTACATTAAAATCTCCGATTATTATCACCTCTTTCTTAAAATTACATTCCTTGAGCATGTTTTGGAATTTTTCATAAAAATCATTATTTGAGGAGGGTGGGCGATACATTAAAATAAGAATAAAAGACATTTGTGGTGATAGAGTGATATTCAAGCCAATATATTCCAAATCACAGTTTGACAGCAGTAATTCATTACATTGGATACAATCCTTCAGATAGACCATAACCCCGCCTCCCTTTGATTTCACCCTATCTCTTCTATACATTTGATAGCCTGGTATGTTTAGTGCTGCAGTTGGTGAGTTTTCATGTAGCCAAGTTTCAGATAGACAGAGAAAATCTAAATTTGATTCCATTAGTAGATGCTGGATTTGGTCACTTTTCGATACAATACTTCTTATGTTAAGATGACCACCAAATAAACCCTTAGGTTTAACTTTGGGATCCCATATTATTCTGGAGTGGTTGACAGTTTGAAAGACTTTTCACTTCCTGTGTTTTGTGATTGCCTGATTAATGATTTGTTTCCCATTTACATCCCTTAGCCCTCTGGCCACACGTAGCTTTTTATTTGAGTTAATGTTACACTTTGCTATTGGATTGTTACCTTCGATACCAGGAAGCTGTGGGTCAACATGCGTATCAGACTGCAGAGCAGACTGAGTCACCACTGTGTAGACCTTTTGCCGTGGTTGTTGCACAGTCAGCTGTGGTTGTTGCCCGGCTGGCCGTGGTTGAAACCCGGCTGGCTGTGGTTGAAGCCCGGCTGGCTGTGGTTGAAGCCCGGTTGGCCGTGGTTGAAGCCCGGCTGGCTGTGGTTGAAGCCCGACTGGCCGTGGTTGTAGCCCGGTTGGCCGTGGTTGAAGCCCGGCTGGCCGTGGTTGAAGCCCGGCTGGCCGTGGTTGAAGCCCGGCTGGCTGTGGTTGTAGCCTGGCTGGCCGTGGTTGAAGCCCGGTTGGCTTTTGATGTAGCCCAGTTAGGTGAGGATGTAGCCTGGCTAGCTGTGGTTGAAGCCCAGCTGGCCATGGTTGTAGCCTGGCTGGCCGTGGTTGAAGCCCGGTTGGCCGTGATTGAAGCCTGGTTGGCTTTTGATGTAGCCCAGTTAGGTGAGGATGTAGCCTGGCTAGCTGTGGTTGAAGCCCAGCTGGCCAAGATTGTAGCCTGGCTGGCCGTGGTTGAAGCCCGGTTGGCTGTGGTTGAAGCCCGGCTGGCTGTGGTTGTAGCCTGGCTGGCAGTGGATGTGGCCCGGCCAGCAGTGGTTGAAGCCTGGTTGGCTGTGGTTGAAGCCCGGCTGGCTTTGGATGTAGCCCAGTTAGGTGAGGATGTAGCCTGGCTAGCTGTGGTTGTAGCCTGGCTGGCAGTGGTTGAAGCCCGGCTGGCCGTGGTTGAAGCCTGGCTGGAAGTGGATGTAGCCTGGCTAGCTGAGGATGTAGCCTGGCTGGCAGTGGATGTAGCCCAGTTAGCTGAGGATGTAGCCTGGCTAGCTGAGGATGTAGCCCAGCTAGCTGAGGATGTAGCCTGGCTAGCTGAGGATGTAGCCCAGTTAGCTGAGGATGTAGCCCAGCTAGCTGAGGATGTAGCCCGGCCGGCTGCGGCTGTAGCCTGGCTGGTAGTGCTTGTAGCCCAGTTAACTGAGAATGAAGACTGGCTAGCTGGAATTGTAACCCTGCTAGGTGTGGTTGTTGCCCAGTTAAATGAAGGCCTGTTAGCCATGATTGTATCCCAATTAGCTGTAGTTGTGGCCCACTTAGCAGTGGCCCTGTTAGCTGAGGTCGTTTAGCATCCAGGTAGTAAGAGTTCATTAAGGGTCCAGGATTCATTTCAATATCACCAGCCAGGAGCAGTATCATCAGAACATGCGCAATTCCCAGGAAAGGTCCAAGCTGGTCTGACTGTTCATCTTTACCTGAGGGTAGCCTTGCACGTCCATTGTCCAGTAGTTTTGTGTAGAGCAGGTGTTGACTCTTCTTTGTTGGGTAGAGGACTTGTTCACTGTTTTTATCTATTTGTTGTGTGAATGTTAAGCACAAGAGTAGATAAGAACATACTAAAGCAATAAAGAGACATGTAGATGGAAGAAGCCGATATCTTTTGAGGTTTTTAGATGGGTTTTTTTGGCATACACACAGAGCCTGCCAACCTGTGTGACTGCACGGCAGCCATCTTTTTTTCCAGCTTCATCAATAATAATGCAGTCTTAGCTCCACCCCACAATCAACTCTATTGAATACACCTGAGTAGCTGAAACCGGCTGAATTGCCTGCTTAGCAGCAATAGGTACACACATAAATTATGCTAGCTATTGGAATAAACTCTCAATAGAAATGCTATAACATATTTCTGACCATTAAATTGCCTATTCACAAGGCTAGAGGCTGCTAATGGGAACATTTACATAGTGCAGGTTTAAAGGTCCTTGTCCTTGAAAATGTTAGGCAGGCAAAATGAAATCAGAATCAGAATAAGATTTATTAAGTTTTCACTTCCACATCGTGCATTATTTTTCGATACATGCACACCTCGTTGTGGATTATCTCTTATTGAAGTAGCATCAATTTATTACAATATCTATAAAGGTAGCCGTGATGCTAATGCTAATCGCGATGCTAATGCTAGACATATCAAAACAAATTTGCCAAAAGTCTCCTCTTTTCTTTTTAAAATTCTGGACACATTCCACTGCCAATGTTTACTGGTTTGTATTGTTGATTACCTTTTAATCAGCAGCGTCGGCCATGGCTTGAGGACCCTTATTGGTTAATATGTGCATACTGACGTAGACATGTAGGCCTACAGTCGTAAAACCAAAGATTGTGTTTTAGGGGAGGAGCTTGCCACACATTTTTGCATTGGGGTTGACAGCTGAAAACACAATTGTCATGTTTCTAATATTTTCTGATGTGACTGTAAAAAATATGGACGTAGCGTCCATTATGTCACCCATTAGTTTCCACACGACCGTTATGAAGCCGCAGGTTTCATGTTACGTTACATTATGAAGCCATATATTTCACGTTACATTACGTTATGAAGCTGTAGATCACGTTATGGGGGCCGCCATTGCTTGAGATTTTTTGCAACCAGCAGCTGAAACGATCCATATTTGGCAGATTGAGGGCGGGAATTGAATCGCTGCCCCGCGTAGTTTATGACCAAAACTATAATATTCAATTCTTAATAACTTTTTAATAAAATAAAACTGTCAAACAAGACCTCTCAAAATAAATAATATGGAGACGAACCGCTGAGATTGTAACCGAAAAAAAAATATATATTTGCTTTATATTACGAGAATGAAATCACAATTTTCCCATTGACTTAGAATGGTGACCGTTTTTTCTTTTGATTGAGTCTAATTAGTTGGATTTGCATAATTAGTGACACAGTTACAAAGTGCTTCACACACACACACAGAAATGATAAATTAATAAGTAAATGAGGAAAAACAATATTACAATATACAAAAACAATATTACAAAATCAACAATAAAATATGTTACAAAGTATTACAATTTAAAACGGTACAAAGAGAGGCAGACCAAACAAAAATAAACCAAATAAAACAGTTACAATATAGTTACAATATTAAACAATATAATTACAAGAGTAAACAATTACAATACAAAACACATCACAATGAGAGATAGACAAGGATGTAGACCTACAGAAAGGCTTGCCTGTAAAAATGTGTTTTTACAGACCATCCAGAGACGTGTTACGGGTCCCAAGGATGAGGACCGTGGTGACAAATATGTTACCTGTAAAAGCAGGTGAAGAGTGGAGTAATGACGACACGATGCGTATCCGTTTTCCTCCAGAATGTGTCTGAGGGAGTAGTGGAAGGTGGGGCTCCTTTACCGTACCCCTGAACACCTGTACCCCCGACACCTGGAGCAATCACAAACGTTCCGCACCCCCTGCTTCTCAAAATGACCCTTTTTATATGGTTCTCTATTTTTTTTAAATAAAATGAAAATAAATACATATATTAATGAAAAGTGTCCCATAAACACATATGTTTTATAAGAAATAATATCAATGTGGCCATTCCCCCTCAGGGGTGCCACACGCTCCCCGACAACAAAAGTGGCTCCTGACACTTTAAAACAAAATTCCACTTAAGGTCACTGTATTCTTACCAAACCTCAAACAGGTAATACTCAAAATCATCAAGTCAAACTTCAAAACACTTAGGAATGTTTGGTTCTCAGGCACGTAGGTAACCAACGTTTGTCATGGCCTATATGTGCATATTACGACAGCTGTTCCTTCCTAATAGCTACACATGGGATACAGAAAAGATAGATACGGCAACTGGACAAAAGGTGGACCTTGAAATGAAGGTAAATATGGTTGTGGGTTCCACAGGTCAGCAGAAGGCACAAGGTGGGCCGTGACTGGTATGTCGGATGACCCAGGGATGAATAGGTGAAAATTTGGCCTGGACGCCTCTGTCGAGCGGACCGCCTCGGTGGGGTAGGTGAGCTAGACTGCGAGTCTGTTATCTGCTCCTCACAACACCCGTACTGAGGGGACCCAGGCTGAGGTAAGTTAAGAGCTACTGGACTATCACTCCTCTCTAGGTTATCTTGGTGAGTCTCAACTTCATCCCTCAATTGCCACTCATCTTGGCCTGCCTCCTCTTCCACCACATCATCCACTAGTAGTGTGCGACCAGTCTCAGGTGTCACCTGACCCTCTCTTCCTAATTGACCTCCCTCGTGGACCCCAGCCATATCTGGCAGGTCCTCAACAATACCTTCGGCCTCCATCACAGGCATCCTTCGCCCTGACTCATGACCCCTCAGACTCTGAACAGATCTTTCTTCAGACTGAACCAGTGTCTGCCTCACTGCCCCCCCCCCCCCCCCCCCCCCCCCCCCCCCATCCTGGCTGACGGCTAGTTTCTCAGGAGCAAATGCTGTTCTGGGTTCAGCCCAGGTTGGTGGCATTCTTAGCCAATAGCCACTTCCTGAGTCATCATCTGAATCAGACGTCACAGCATTTCCTGCCCGGTCCCCACTGTTCCTGACTCTCACTCGATCATTTGCCTGTCTACACGTTGGTTTTGAGGTTGGCTTAGATGGTTGTTGTGGAAACTCCACTGGCAAATCATTGACCAACAGGAGCAAGTTTTGGTGCAAAGTTCTAGTCCTTCCCTGGCCATTCCCCTCTGGTTGGACGACATACACTGGATTATCTGAAACCTGGTCCCTGACCACATATATCCTGTTCTCCCAGTAGGAGCGTAATTTGCCAGGTCCACCCCGCTCTCCTAGGTTCCTGACCAACACTCTATCCCCTGGTTTCAGTACTACTCCCCTCACCTTCTGATCATAGTATGAATTTCCCTTAGCACTAGCTGAGAGGCTATTTTTGTTAGCTACCTGATAGGCCTCTGTCATTCTTTTACACCATTTTTCAGCATACCCCTTGTGCGATACAGGGTCAGTCTGTTCACCCAAACCAAACAAGAGATCCACCGGAAGGCGGGGGTGACAACCAAAAAGCAAGAAATGTGGCGAGTAACCAGTGGACTCATGACAAGTACAGTTATACGCATGTATAACTTGTGGAAGATGATCCTTCCATGCTTCCTTCTCTCTGCAGCAAAGTGCGGTTAAAGCGTTCGGCGGGATTACCCTGGGGATGGTATGGAGATGTTCGAGAATGACCAACCCCCGAGAGCTGCCCAAGAGTCCGAAAGAGCTCGTTCTCGAATTCTCACCCCTGATCGTGATGGAGCTTGTTGGGAAACCCGAAGCGAGGTATGAAATCATTATAGATCCGCTCGGCTGCTGTCTGGCCGGATTTATTCTTGGTCGGGTAGGCCTGAGCGAACCGCGTAAAGTGGTCGACCACAACCAAAATGTATTCGTACCCCCCTTTGCTTTTCTCAAGATGGAGGTAGTCGATACAGACAAGTTCGAGTGGCGAGTTGGACTTCAAGCTACTCATGGGTGCACACACATGAGCTGTTGGTTTCTTTTGCATAATGCAACGGCATTTCCTGGTTACATAGTCCTCTATGCACCTCTTCATGTGAGGCCAATAGAACCTCTCTCGCGAGATGAAGTACTCTCTCGGTACCGATATGACCCATGTGATCATGAAGATGTTTTAAGACCATAGGCTGGTACAGGAGAGGTAAGACAAGTTGTTTCCGTTCTGGTGTTTGTCGGTACAAGATTCCATTCTCAAGGTGTAATCGATCCCACTCGCGGAGGAGTTTACAAGCAGATCCTTTTAACAACCTCCTGATACTCTCCGTGAGTCTGACATTAGACTCTTTAAGACTGATGACCTCCTTCATCGTGGGGTCAGTGAGTGAGTGGGTTGTTGTCAGTGTAAATTGTGAAGTGTGGTGCATAGAAGAGATAATCTCTAAACTTTTCACACACTGCCCACTTAAGAGCTAGAAACTCTAACTTGCCACTGTGCAGGTAGTAGTTTCGTTCAGCAGGTGACAGAGTCCACGACCCATAACCAATGACACGCAACTTCCCCTCCTGTAGTTGGTAGCGAACAGCGCCAAGTCCCTGCTCCGACGCATCAGTATGCAAGACGAAGGGCTGGTCAAAGTCCGGATATGCTAGAACTGGAGGATGGGTTAGCATGTCGACCAATCGCTCTAGTATCCTCTGATGTTCAGGAGTCCAGTCTATGGGCGCCCTAGATGGCATTTGGGGCCCTTTGGTTTTACTCTGATGGCCATGAGTGGACCGCTCTGAAGACTTGCCCTGGAGTAACTCGTACAGTGGCTGAGCTATTTTTGAGAAGTTCTGTATGTATGAGCGATAGTAGCTCAAGAAGCCAAGGACGCACCGAAGATCACCTACAGTCTGGGGTTATTTGGCCTTCAGAGCCAAGACAGCATCCAGATCTTTTGGGTCAACTCTGACACCCTCAGCACTAACCAGGCGCCCCACATAACGAACTTCAGCTTTAAAAAGCTCGCACTTCTCAGGCCGAAGCTTCACGCCATGAACTTGTAACGCCTGAAGCACTTTGCGGACCACCTCGACATGAGCTTCAAAAGACTGTGAGTAGCAAAGAATGTCGTCAAGGTACGGTATGCAACAGTCATCCCTCAGAGAACATAAGATCTCTTCCATACTTCTCTGGAAGGCAGCGGGTGTGTTAGTGAGACCGAACGGAATTCTCACCCATTCGTATAAGCCCCAGGGTGTGGTGAAGGCAGTGAGATGGCGGGAGCCTTCATCCACAAACTCTTGGTGGTAGGCCTTACCTTGGTCGAGGATACTGAAGCAGGAGTATCCACCTAATGTGTCGAGCAGGTCGCGTATCTGAGGCAATGGGTGTCTGTCTGGCACTGTTTTCTGGTTCAATAGACGATAGTCTATGCAAAGACAGAGTGAACCGTCCTTCCGCACACACACAATGGGAGCAGCGTAAGAGGACTTGGACTTTACTATCCATCCCTTCAACCAGAAGGTCCTGCACATACTCTTTAACCTCCCGTAGCAATGGCTTTGGTATGGAAGTATATGCTCTCTGTACTGGTATATCATCTGTTAGATTTATCACCATTTTCAGATTGGGATTACAACCAATGTCATCTCTGTCCCTCGCAAAAGCCCTGCACTCATCAAACAACATTCTCTTGACCATCTCTTGTTGTTTCTCCTCTAAATGATCAAGGTTCACCAACGGATGCCACGAAGTTGGAGAAGGTTCAACTGGCTCAACCGTTACCTCGCGAACTGTTACGGTAGGTCGAGGTTCGTCTGGAGTCTCAGCCTCCACAATACGTTCAACTGGCTGTAAGGTGCCCAGAGCTGTCTTCCTTGTCAAGGTAATGTCATGGTGTCATTACTTAGAGCAATTGTGATGTAGGGCCTAGCTTGATTCTGTATTTGGACTAACCCTGTCAAAACATCTAACTGTTCTAGGACCTGGCTACCCTCATCAGCCCTTTTGGTTCGGTTAGCTATAGTGATGACAGGAACAGTCGGTGTAGTATGTGAATCTACATCCTCACTATCGTCACGTATAGGTTGTTCTGGTCGATTCTTAATCACTTCATCAATGAAGTCGTTTAACATTAACAAGTCCACCATCCCACCATCCTCTGCCTCAAGCAATTTCTTACTGTACATAAAAGAGCTGATGTGTTCGAAGCAGCCTTCCTCGTCTTCCGCGTCGAGCTCTGGCTGATCCGGACCTGCCGCTGGACCCACATTCTTGGCCACCTGGTAGAGCTCTCCCGCCGACAGCGTGAGTAGGCTTTTCCTAATGTCCCACACTAGGCTCTTCCTTCCACTCTTGGCCATGGCTGTAGCTCCTCACTGTCCCTCTCGATGGGTCACTCAGCACGACGACGGATCAGACGTTACTCCAACTCACTGCTCGCTCGGCCAGCATCAGTTCCAGTCCTGGTCCCAGATGTCATTGTTGGATCAACCCCAAACCGGAAGGTGGCGCCGATCCCAGACGAGCCCCCAAGATTTGTTACGGGTCCCAAGGATGAGGACCGTTGTGACCATGGCGAAAAGCAGGTGAAGAGTGGAGTAATGATGACACAACAGTGAAACAAACAGTGAAAACGTGTCCGAGTAAGACTTTCCCTCATAGTACACTGAAGAACACACCCAATCTTGAAAAAGAATACTCACCTAACCCTCAAGGTTCACAAGACTTTGCCAGATATCTCATCCGGAGAGAAATGGTAAGTGCTGGTCTTCTGCAATTCGACGACAAACCGGAAAACTATTGGGCGTGGAAAGCCTCTTTTCTAAGTTGAATCTCTCAGCGAGAGAAGAACTGGACCTGATGATGAAGTGGCTTGGAACGGAATCATCAGAACAGGCTAAGAGAATTCGTGCAGTGCACATCCGCAATCATGCAGCAGGAGTCAACATGGTTTGGCAACATCTCGAAGAGTGTTATGGGACACCAGAGGTCATCGAAGATGCACTGCTCAAAAAGATTGAACACTTTCCAAAGCTAGCCAACAAGAATAATATTAGGCTGAGAGAGCTCAGCGACATTCTCCTTAAACTTGAGTGTGCAAAGGAAGATGGTGCTCTTCCGGGGCTCTCATATTTGGATACAGCTCGGGGGGTACGACAAATAGTGGAAAAGCTTCCCTATAACCTCCAAGAAAGATGGATAAGCGTTGGAAGTAAGTACAAGGAGGATTACAGAGTGTCTTTTCCTCCCTTCTCTGTCTTCTCCAAGTTTGTCCAACAACAAGCAAAGATAAAAAATGATCCAAGCTTCACTATATTCACGTCCAGCAGTCAAGCATCGAGTGAAAAGCCTGTGAAGTACAGTAATAAATCCTCTGTGACTGCACAAAACAGACATACCTGCAGAACTTTCAGGTGTCCAATCCAGTTCTGCTTCAAACATTAGAGACATTAGACATTAGATGAACCAGACCGTCATTGTTCAATACATAAGAAGCCCCACCCACTGTCAAAATGTAGACTCTTTAGAGAAAAATCCCTAGAAGAGTGCAAAGCATACCTCAGAGAGAATCGCATCTGCTATAGATGTTGTGGGTCTACTCAACACATGGCGAAAGACTGCAAGATGACCCTCAAGTGTTTTGAGTGCAAAAGTGAGAAACACATTGCGGCCCTGCATCCAGGTCCTCCTCCTGTAACCACAAAGAGTGTTATGGCTAGGGTTGCCAACCGTCCCGTAAAATACGGGATCGTTCCGTATTTGGCAACTAAAAGACCTGTCCCGTAATGAACTGATACGGGACGCACTTTGTTCCGTATTTTGGGGTCGTGGAAGAATGACAGCTCGTTATGGTGATTCTCAGTCACTCGCTCACTTGCGGACTGCGTGCGCACCTCCCACGGCCACACACACAAGCAACGCTTGTGCTGCGTTCCATTTGTCTTGTAAACTCGTCGCGAGAACGTGACGTCACTTGCTGGGTCGTACTACTTGTAGCGTTCCATTTGTCTTTGGACATTACGAGTCGGAAAGAACATGGACGCCACCAGTGTAGCAGCTGCGTGATATGCAATGTGATATGTTTTTAGCCACATTAGCCTATTTAGCAAACCAGTTCGAAAACAAAGCTTTACATTGTATTGTGGAAGAAATAGGGTTGTGTGATATAATCTCTGGTTCCATAGGCAGTTTTGGGGTTTGCCAACGGGGTGCAAGTTGCCAAGGAAGTATGTTATGTGCCTTTGAATTAATTGTATATGTTTTTCTGCTTTAATACACACACACACACACACAGCACTTTATTGTTTTTTGTTCAGAAGGTGTGTTTTTATTTAGTTTATGATTTTGCACAGATTTATTTCAAGAGGCCAAATATGTTTGCACTACCACTGTTGTTTACATTCTATTTGTATTGTTTTAAAACTGTGAAAATATAGTTTAAATTTATTTGGAGAAGAATCTGTTATTTTGCACATTTTGAAAAAAATAATTATTGAATGATAATCTGTTTCTCATGTAGTCTATACCCTAACCATAACCACACACTTTGGGGGTTTGACACAAAATTTAAACCTGAAATTGGGGGGTTAGACCCAAAAATGGGGGGGTTGGAACGCGGCCAAGAGGTGTCCCTTATTTGAAACTCTGGGAGTTGGCAACCCTAGTTATGGCTGACAAAGATGACAGCGGGGAGCAAAATGACAGCGCATCTCCATCAGTCACCTCCAAGTGTACGGAGATTTGTGGAAATGCAGACAGTTCACGCTCATGTTCCAAAATCTGCTTGGTGAAAACATATCCTGCAGGGAAAAATGAGAAGGCAATTAAGGTGTATGCAGTGCTGGATGAACAAAGCAATAAGTCACTTGCCAAGTCAGTTTTTCAACCTTTTTGAAGTTAATGTCAGCTCCACCCCATACACCCTGAAAACCTGTTCAGGACTTCAGGAAGGAGAGCTACTAATTTCATCATTGAATCCATGGATGGGAAACTACAGCTTCCCTTACCCACCTTAATAGAGTGTGACATGGTACCAGATGATAGGACAGAAATTCCCTCTCCAGAGATTGCACACCATCACCCCCATCTACAGCCAGTTGCTAACAAGATTCATCCTGTAGAACGAGATGCTCCAATCCTTCTGCTCTTAGGAAGAGACATCCTTAGGGTTCACAAAGTATGCAAGCAGATCAACGGGCCACACAATGCACCTTATGCACAACGGCTGGACTTAGGATGGGTCATTGTGGGAGACGTGTGCCTGGGAACTGTCCACAAACCATCAGAGGTTAATGTCTACAGAACAAATGTACTGCACAACGGTCACACATCTTTTCTCAGACTATGTCCAAACAGTATCCATGTGAAAGAAAACTATGGTGACATGGCACAGCATCGCAGTCAAACCTTATCTGCGGTTACATGCCGCTATTCCGACATGCCGCTACTTAGACATTGACGTCTAGTGGTCGGAGTGGCGGCATTAATATTATTTTCCAAGCGTCCCACTACTGCGACAATTTTTTTTCCCCACTGTCTGAGTAGCGGCACTTTACTTTTTTTCAAACGTCCTGCCATTCCGACATGAGGCCATTAATATTTGTCATTATCATTGTACTTTAAATTAATTAATTAATGTGATTATACCCATATGTTCTGGACTTAGCATACACGCAGCTTATGCATGGGTGTGACAAATACATGGGAAAACAATTTCTAAAAAGAGCCAATCATCCAACTTCGAGGCTGCCCCTAGTTGGTAATATATAGGACTAGCCTATCCATATCAAATCCAAAAGCAACAATCTTCATAACAAAATCAGAGTATCCTTTTCAAAAATTATTATTTCGCCGTTCTTAAATTAGGCTTCCACAGCGCAAAAAAGGTAGGCCTACACCTTGAAACTTTGTTCAATCAACTTAAAGTCCGATTAAACTTCATTCAAAGGCAGTCCATAATTCTAATTAAATTGATTTCTAACGAACAAGTCCAAATTTCAGGTCCTAGAGCTTTATTCGTGCTTCTTCTTATATATTTTTAAGTAGACTGCTGGCCTGCACGCACAGAGTTTGTTTGATGCATGGAGTTTCAACCTTTTCCCCCTGAGAGCTGAATAAAAATGAGGAGAGCTCCCTGTCTTTTACATAATGTGTAGGCCTAACATTTATTCACATGGCCGGTTCAAAATCACCTAGTTTTTGACTGAAATGTGTGCCGATATCAATTATTGTGAAAAACATTGTTTGGAGTAGAGGTCTGCACTCGCGATGCAAATGGAAGCTCATTGCGGGTGCGGGCGGGATGATAGAGGTAGGCCTACATTTATTCTATATTAATAACTATTATTATTATTATTATTATTCTATTGCACTTTCTATGAAAAGTAGGCCTAATTGTCGTAATAGCGGTACCAAAAAAGATCGGATGCGGGCGGGATGATAGAGGTAGGCCTACATTTATTCTATATTAATAACTATTAATATTATTCTATTGCACTTTCTATGAAAAGTAGGCCTAATTGTCATATTAATAACTATTATTATTATTCTATTGCACTTTCTATGAAAAGTAGGCCTAATTGTCGTAATAGCGGTACCAAATTGTAGTAGGCCTAATTGTCGTAATAGCGGTACCAAATTGTCGTAATAGCGGTACCAAAAAAGATCGGATTAGGGGCATGTCTAAATAGAGGCATGTCGTAATGACGGGATGTCGTAATGGAGGGTTGTCGTAATAACGGGCTGTCGTAATAAAGGGCGGACCCCCTTATCTGCATGTGAGGAGAACATAAGACTAAACGTGAGTGCCAACCTCGGACATACAGGGGCAATTGCTCTGTCAGTTAGCATTGCGTTAGCTGTGCTGCGGTTTAAAACCGTACTCCGGAAACCGGAGGTTTTGGAGTTTAACACGCAGCTGCGCACGAAGTTAAACCTGATTGCTGTGTACTGACCGACACAGGATCAGCTGATTCCTAGTAAAACTCGTGTTAAACCGGAAGTACTCTGATTTCTCGTTATACTCCAGCAGACGCAGTCTTAACTTAATGTTGGATGCATTTTGTGCTATAATTACCAACAAAAACTTAATGGGAATGTAAAGTGAACTATAATATAATAAAACGCAAATAATGTTGAAATATATTATGAAATAGTCTAGCCTACTTTTTGTGGAAATCTGAGTCTGGAATCTGAATCTGCCCTCACCTACGTCAATCAATCAATCGCGCCGCACCAGGGGGGCGCCCCCGTCAACAATCGCGCAGCACCCCCCCCCCCCACACACACACACCCCGTCAACAACCGCGCACCACGTAATGTTTATGGGGGGCGCCAAAATTGTTGCTGCATATACCCCCCTGACACGATGAACATGTCTCGGATAGAGAACTATAACGAGCAGAAGTTATATTTATTGTACTGCATTCGAGGTGTTGTGGACACGGTGGAAGAGGAAAGACATCACCACGCTCCGAAGAAAGTCTGTTTGGGATGATCTCTCAAACACATGTAACAGTAGATCTTCCAGCAGGAGACCGAGCAGCGGCACATTTAAAGAATTTATGGAAGCGCTTGAAAGTTGAAGCGCGTAATGCTATTGCTGAGCGGACGCACGACCGAGACCTGAGCCCCGCGAGCCGTGAAATATCACTGCTCATTCCAAGTCGACTATGTCCAATATTGTTATTGTACTGAAGGCCTGTCTGGCGTAATAAGTGTAAATGTATCATACATTATTATTAATACTACTAATAATAATTAATAAAACTAAGTCTGTGTGTGTCGGTTATAATGGAGCCTTGTTTCATCCTGCAAACTGGTTTAGTCTCCTCTAAAACCATGTCCGTTTCGAGACTAGTCTAACACGCACAAAATACGCCCTCTAGTTTTGTGGGGTTTGTGTCCCGGGGAAGAAGGCCGCCGACACAGGAACGCTTTTAACTCACTTTATTTGTTTAGGTTTAAGTTATTTAACTATGAAACAGAAGGAGAAGTATTATATGTATTTCACGCCGCGTGGAGAGCCCCCAGCTTTGCATCCTTGCGGATGGGCCGCCTCGGAACTCTGATTCTAACCGGATGTTTCCGCCCGGATGGTCTCTGGGCAGGAGGCGTGGCCTCTATGAGGCATAATGGCTAGTGTTGAGCGCCCGCCCCCAGTGTATTATGTTTGCCGCCATCATGTGGTCAGGTGGGGTAAATACATTGATTTCTACTCCTTGTGTGGCTATGTGTAGCTGCTGATACATATGCTTATTATTTATCCACAACAGTCCCTCCTTGGTCATCACTGATGACCATACTATAAATTAATAATGCAATGTATCATATAAGGTCTAGAAATGGTGAGTATAAATTCAAGCGAAAAGAAAAACATCAACATCACCAACCGACTTAGTTCGGGAAAACCCCTTCTAGATAGGCGGAAAACCTGTCGCATCTCTAAATTGGATGGCATTCACCTTGGTGTGTCTCAAAGAATACATGGGCCGTAGCCAACAAACAGTAGACAAATTATCATCACATCATACAATCAATATGTCATACCATCATCACAGTATCCTGAGGACAGAAAGGCATAGTAGTTAATGCATAGGTATTTAAGGCACAGGAATATCAATCCACATATCCACCACAGAAATGAAGGCACATTTTCATCACCAGAGGTCCCTTCAATTACCTCCAGGCATGAATTTCACATCTTGAATACTTCTAGGTAAAAAAATAACAGTAAACGTTAACACTTCCAGCATGCATTGGAAGTCAAAAACTAATAAAATCTAGTAATGTATGAATAAAACAAAAACAAAAAACGCCCCGTAGACATGCATGGTTTCCAATGGCTCAGGTAGTCTCCATACATGCAGGTTCTCCAACATCATCACAGTGTTATCACCCGTATCCGTAGCCAACCTCAGGTCGGACAGTTCATAGATTGAATGCACATCTTGTGATCCATAGGCAAGGCCCACACGCCAAGGTTACTAACACGTACCCATGTGTGCCTTCCCCACGGATCCACTCATCACCAGTAGTCAGAACATATTCCAGTAGCATCAAAGAAATTCATCCGTCTCATTATTAAAGCAATCATGGGACAACAGCATAACACATCCGAATTTAAACTGCCTTGTAATGACAACCGTGACCCATACTGTGTGTTTAATAATTCAACATTCAAGTAAAACAGGTGCCATGTCCTCCTAGACACAGGTGCCGAACTCCAGGATATCAGGTACCACAGCCTGATCAAGTCGGGGCGCTCCACTGTCCCCTGCACACTCTCGGGTACACCTGGTCACCTTTCTCCACCCTGGTTGGTGGTCCATCCTTTGGCTCTGCACTCTGTTTCTCGGAATTGTCAGTTTCTTGAATGTCCCGTTCACTCTTTCCACCATACCCAGTGAATGTAACATAACCGCTTGTTTGATGGGTAACTGCTGCACCACCCGGTGTTGGCGCTGTAGTTTTGACACGGCGGTGGAAAAAGCTAACAAGTTAAGGTATTAAACACAGCATAACAGCATTAGGCGTTGGCGTAGTAATTCCCAATTTTCTATATCAATAAACTATCTAGCTTGTGTATTAGATCCTTTCCCAACAGATTGCTGAAGTATTTCCCAATGCTTATTTAACCAGGTCCTTGCAAATGTTTAAAGAACTTATGACTTATGTAAATTCAACATTTAAACGAATAAAACAAAAAACAAAAAATCTAAATGCACAATTATTCCCCCCTTGGAAATAAAATGCCCTTGAAAATAAAATACACTACTTATTCCCCCCTTGTAAATAAAATGCAAAAATATTTCCCTCCTTGAAAATAAAATACACTACTTATTCCCCCCTCGTGACTTTGAAAAAGTCACGCAAAATTAACACAAAGTTAAGCATGTTGCATTCATTCTTCCCGCTTGTATTGACCTTTATATATTGATGATATCATAAAATATATGTATATGACAGTGATTCTAGGTCCTAGTTTATCAAGCTTTTTGGCACAACTATTTTAGTCTTCTAGCGTTACCTTTAAATCTTATGCTCACATTATTTTAATTTACTTTTAGACTAGGTAAACTTATTCAATTGTTCTAATAAGGCCAAATTCACGAGCTAGTCTCACCCCACCGGAAGAGCTCTTTCCAGTTATCCTTTCTGCAGCTGAAGAGAGGTCTATCCAGGTCGGGTTACCATCATCCAGTCGAAAACCACCTCTAGGAGATGAAAAAAGAGTATCATGACGGTTTCCTAATCTAGAGAAGATCTCACCCCATCAGGATGAAGCACTTCTCTGCAATCCAATCACTGTCAATGCACAACAAATCATCCTTACAGAGTGTTAACATCTTTCAACACCAATCACTTGTGAATAATCAATCTTTAAAAGAATCAAAAATAGAAAATATAGAGTGTACAAACACATCACATTCAGATAAGACTGTCAGCCATGTTGCCTCCTAATATGAAACTTATCAACCGCTGGTAACCGGAAGCAATGTTCCTGCTGTTCATGTTGTGTATGCAGTCCATTTCAATGTCCAGATATGAGTCTCTGAGTCCATTTAGGGCAGGAGCCCCAGATCAACTGTCCTCTCTCTAATGGACCCCCCTCCATTGTCCTGAGGGGAAGAGAGACCAGAACCAACCAGTATCTTTGCAGAAAAACATCTAACACAATACAACAAACAATATGTAGACAGTCGTTTCCATTATGGAATTATAGATCAGGCGTGTCCAAATCCTAAATGATCTTAATGATCTTATATCGTTATTAATCTAAGTAGTTCAAACCATATGTGAAAGTTATATCAAAACAAACGTGCATACAAAGGTTAGTCAAACAATAGGTGAATATGGTGAATGAAGTGAAAATTGAATATATATGTAGTCACACAGAGTCATTGAATAGTTTTGCTTACTTAAAATGGGTATACCTCAAATAAACCAACCTCAATTTCCTCATTGTCATCGCCCAAGTCACCTCTAATAATCAAATGGCACCTGTGTGTGTGTCCCAGGTGAAAACCCTCTGGTCCATCTAAGAATCATAGCCTCAGCAACGGTCAGCATCATTGAGCAAAAACAAAACATCGTACATAAAAACAAGACAATGGACGCCACATTATGGAGGTAAACTGAGCAACCCAAAAATTGACTGGATTAATTGTTACACCCCTACACTGTGTATCAGGTTATGACTCTACCACACTCCCATATCGTCGCTTGAGGCGGGAGAGAAGTCCCTGGACCGCTAACAGTCCCCAGCGCTGGTTGACCCCTGGACTACTATGGACGAGTGGTAGAGGAGATAACTTCTGATTTACATGAATAGTAACCAACTTAAATGAGCTGTTGGTCTGCTAATTGTCCCACAAAACACTTAACACTGTTACCCACATTTATAAAACAAATACACAAAGAAAACAAATCAACATGAAACAAAAAACAAATAACACAGACAATACATGTTTGACCCCCTATGTATTTTCTATGTTCGCAGCTCTTTCTTTATTATGTTTCATTATGTCTATTATTATTAATGTTATTATTATAATCATTAACATCATTATTATTATTACCACTACTATTATAGGGTAAACCCCTGCATAACTCTGTATTTATGGCTCCTTCATTAGATCTCCTTATCTATAGGACCTCCTGCTGTTTCTAGTGTTAGTCTTTCCCTTCTTCCACTTTCTCTAACTTTCCTTACACTTTCTAAATAAATCCTCCTATTTTAAGAATCACCACTTACTGTACCCATCTCATTGTGTCCAACTTTCTTTTCCTCCTCTGTTAACCTTATAATTAAAAAAACAAAAAGATGTTCATGATCTGTCTTTGGAAAGGACAATTTCGGTCCCCTCCTTCTCTTAAGGTTAAAGGAAAGAATAAAACAAAGAGTTAATGTCAATTTGGACACCTTCATATTACTGACAAGTTGATGCTTATGAATAATCAGTTTTTACACAACACTTTTTATCGCATTAATGACATCTGTTAACATAGTTATTTATGAATTTAAATGTCTAGTTAATAACATTAAACCGAATTATTGTATTGCCTTCATTCTGTCATCGCCCCTTGCATTCTAGGAGCGCACAGCTTCATTCACACTCGTTCATTAACTTCATTTCCTTTGTCCCCATCACATGGTCAGTCGTCGGGGGAGGGGGGAAGTCTGGGTAGTCTGATGGGGGTAGGGGTGGTAGAGGGGTAGGGGGTCTTGGGGGCCATTTTTTGGGACTCCCAAAATGGCTGACAGGAATTTGTAATCTTATCTTATAGCATAGAACTACTCCTAAGTGTGCACACGTTATATCTTCCTAAGTAATATAGTGTATATGTCCAACTATGTGTATGCCCGTATGTGCAAGTGCTCCAACTCCACTTGCACCGTTAGGTATATTTCTATAGGTTGGAGTGAAAGATAAGTACTTTGTCTCTCCCTAAACCTAGCATAGCCATTAGCCTCCACGCGGACAGAATGCTACCATCCCCCCTGGAACAAAGGCCATAAACCACCCCCCGTGGTGGGCTATCTTCAGTTCTAAATACCTAGCATATCCGCTAGCCCCTCGTGTTAGCTTGTGTGGCTAATAGCACAAGAATGCTACCATGCTTCTGTGAGGAACAAAAGGCTAACCCACGTGTTGGGATCTCCAGTTACATTCTGCAGAGTTAACTAAGATGCATTTTAGCAGAGTTAGCAAGCATTAGCACATGCAGGGTTAAGTACACAAACGTGGGTTATTGTGTTTCATGCAAGTTAGCGTAGTTCTTTGTGCATTTGATGTTAGTAGCAATGTGTACCCTATCGATCTCCGTTTTCCACTCTCCTATACTCTAGGGGTTATACCCTGACTTTATACTCCCAGGCTCGTACCGAGTTTTAATTTTTTATACTCCCAGGCTTCGTACCGAGTTTTAATTTTTTATACTCCCAGGCTTCGTACCGAGTTTTAATTTTTTATACTCCCAGGCTTCACACCGAGTTTTAATAATACATACAGTACTGGCCTCTTGTTTCTTCTATATGTCGTACAATGGCGACAAATATAATTTAATCAATCCCAATTTGAGTATTCAGCGCCTGTTCATTTTACGTCGGCTTAACTGTAACGACTATGGACCGGAGAACCAAAGCTCTACCACAACGTACGCTAGCAGCTCTGTCACCTAATAATCCTATATCTATCTATGTGCAGTTTTAGCCTGAGCAATAGGCACTGCTTACCTTTCTCTCTTAGGCGCCTGTGGCAGAGCTGATGAGTCGCACGCTGCAGTGCGGCCAAAGTTCCAAATAAAGCCTCTCTTTCCCCGAATCACGTCGGGAAGTCACCAGAATGTGGGGTTTGTGTCCCGGGGAAGAAGGCCGCCGACACAGGAACGCTTTTAACTCACTTTATTTGTTTAGGTTTAAGTTATTTAACTATGAAACAGAAGGAGAAGTATTATATGTATTTCACGCCGCGTGGAGAGCCCCCAGCTTTGCATCCTTGCGGATGGGCCGCCTCGGAACTCTGATTCTAACCGGATGTTTCCGCCCGGATGGTCTCTGGGCAGGAGGCGTGGCCTCTATGACGCATAATGGCTAGTGTTGAGCGCCCGCCCCCAGTGTATTATGTTTGCCGCCATCATGTGGTCAGGTGGGGTAAATACATTTATTTCTACTCCTTGTGTGGCTATGTGTAGCTGCTGATACATATGCTTATTATTTATCCGCAACAGTGTCTGATGTGAATTTCTCTGAAGACACAGCAATTGAGATCAAGGTAAAACGCAGCTGCAGGTTAAACCACAGGTACATACGACACAGCAATGGAGCTTAAGACGTCACGTGACTTCTTGCGTCACCGACGAGTTTAAAACCGTGTTAAACTCTAAAAAGTGGCTAACGTAGCGACAGAGCAATTGCCCCACAGTGTTTGACAGGTCCAAGGATGATGATAAACCAGCATTATCCATAGATGATAAAGCTTTCCTGGCAATCATGGATGCAGAAGTCTGTCAAAATACAGAAAACAGTTGGGTGGCACCATTACCCTTCCGCTCTCCAAGACGACGCCTTCCGAGCAACAGGGAGCAAGCATTGAAACGGCTCTATTCACTACGGAGAACTCTGGAGAAGAAGAAGAAGCCAGAAATGAAAGATCACTACATCAAGTTCATGCAGAAGATGCTGGATGAAGACCAAGCTGAGCTAGCTCCACCTTTAGATAAAGGTAAAGAACACTGGTACCTTCCAACATTTGGCGTGTACCACCCGAAAAAGCCAGACCAGATACGGGTTGTGTTCGACTCAAGCGCAGAATGTGATGGAACATCCCTCAATGATGTGCTCCTCAGCGGAACAGACTTGAACAATCCTCTGTTAGGAGTTCTGTTGAGATTCCGGAAAGAACCTGTAACCCTTACAGCAGATGTTCAACAAATGTTCTATTGCTTTGTCGTACGAGAAGATCACAGAGATTATCTCCGGTATCTCTGGTACGAGGACAATGACACTAACAAGAACGTGGTCGAGTACCGGATGAAGGTCCATGTATTTGGAAACAGCCCTTCGCCTGCTGTGGCTATCTACTGCATGAGACAAGCAGCTAAACAAGGTGAACAAGAACATGGTTCTGATGCAAGACAGTTTGTTGAGAGACAGTTTTATGTTGATGATGGTCTCACTTCAGTCACCACACCTGAAGAGGCAGTAGATCTCCTCACATGAACCAGAAAGATGTTAGCAGAATCCAACCTACGACTACACAAAGTGGCATCAAACAGCAACCAGGTAATGGAAGCCTTCCCAGCAGAGGACCGTGCTAAGGATCTTAAGGATCTGGACCTTGGAGTGGATTCGATCCCTCTTCAGAGGAGCCTGGAGCTCTCTTGGAATTTAGGAACAGACAGTTTTACCTACCTGGTGTCCAGTGAAGATAAGCCATTCACACAAAGAGGTGTTTTGTCGACTGTCAACAGTTTGTACGACCCCTTGGGCTTCGTAGCTCCCATAACAATACAAGGGAAAGCACTAGTCCGAGAACTGTCATCTGAACAAAGTGAGTGGGATGCTCCTCTGCTCCCAGAAAAGGAAGCAGAGTGGAACCTATGGAAAGGATCTTTAAAGGCTCTTGAAGATCTGCAAATACAAAGGTGCTACATTCCAGTCTCGCTGTCTTCAACACAGAGAAAAGAGCTGTGCATCTTTTCAGATGCTTCTACAGTAGCAATAGGAGCTGTGGCCTACTTAAGAGCTGCTGACACAGAGGGACAATACCATGTTGGATTTGTCTTAGGGAAGTCAAAATTGGCCCCTCGACCTGCCCACACTGTTCCACGCCTTGAACTCTGTGCAGCTGTGCTGGCTGTTGAACTATATGAGCTGATCAGAGATGAGATTGACATTGAGGTGGACGCTGTGAAGTTCTTCACAGACAGTAAGATTGTGCTTGGTTATATTCACAACTCCACAAGACGGTTTTACATGTATGTCTCCAACCGGGTAACTCGGATTGGAAGATCTACACACCCTAACCAGTGGTACTATGTACCAACAGAGCTAAACCCTGCAGACCATGCAACCAGGTCCATGCCAGCAGCTCAACTCCAACACAGCAACTGGTTCTCAGGTCCAGCCTTCCTGTATCGTGACACGGTGGCAGAGACCCCTGACTCTAATCTCTTCACCCTCATTGAGCCTGAAGCTGATGATGAGATTCGCCCTGAGGTTACTACTCTGACAATCAAGGCATCAGAGTCGCATTTGGGCTCACAACACTTCGAGCGATGTTCAAGCTGGAGAACACTCTATGAGACTATAGCTAGGCTTGTTCACGTTGCAGCATCCTTCAAAGGAAAATCAGATAATGCAGAAAGGAAAGGATGGAAAAGTTTCAAAGAAACATACAGCATAAGTGAGCTTTCACAAGCCAAAGCTGTGATCATTCGTTCTGTCCAGCACAATGCCTTCAAGGAAGAATTGAAATGTCTTCAAGACACACAGACATGCCCCAAGAGAAACAAACTCAAGCACCCACTGATCATTCCACACACCCATCACATTTCCATACTACTTGTGAGACACTTTCATGAACAAGTAGCTCACCAAGGACGACACATTTCGGAAGGAGCTATTCGAGCAGCTGGATACTGGATAATTGGGAGTAAGCGTCTGGGGCCTCATGTACGAAGACTTGCGTGGATTCTTGCGTGGATTTTGGGGTACGCCAAAACCCCGAAAATGTCGTACGCACAAATAAATTCAGATGTATGAAAGTGTGCGTACGCATGGATCCGAGCGCGTTTCTTTTGTACATCCCGATCAACGTGGAACTGAGCGCACGTGCAGATGTGGCAAACTGCTCCCTGTCCACGCCCCCATTTAAATATGCAAATCTATGTAAATAGGCCCTGGACCTGAGATTCACCTCTATCCGATCAGATAAAACAAAAAAGTGTGGCACAGAGGATATTTATATATTATTGCCACTTACTTAAATGTGTTATTTTATATGTATGGACTTTATTTGGCATTTTTACAGACACCCCCCATTCAATTTTAAGCATTATTATTATTATTGTTGTTATTATTATTATTATTATTATTATTATTATTATTATTATTGTTATTATTATTGTTATTATTATTATTATTAAAGGCACGAGACCACCCGCGGCTATATAAACTGTGGACCGGGACCAGTAAAGCCACTGAAGACCGGCCGACTCACTTGTCTTTTTGTTTAATTGATTCTTTCAGAATAACATCTTTTCTAAAATATGCCAACCCTTGAGTCAGCTTGCACTCTATGGGTGTAAACACAAGCATGAACAAAGGAAAGAAAAGACATTTCACAGTGTCCGAGTTGGAGATTGTGGTGACTGAAGTGGAGCCGCGGAGGGAGATTCTCTCTGGTCCCGTCAGCAGGGATCAATATGAAGAGAACAAGAAATGAGTGGGAGTGTGTGTGTGAGGCGGTACATGCCGTGGGGCCCGAGCAGCGCGCACACACACACACACACAGGTGAAGAAGAAGTGGTCGGATCTGAAGGTGGAGGTGAAGCGGAGGAATATATTCTATGCGTCACTTTCATGCCGCACACTAGGAAGACCACTAGGTGGCGCTGTTTTTGAGCAAATTCCGTAACGCTAATAACTCCCGCATACTTTGTCGCACATTCGAAATCGGCTTATGAGCCAATTGTCATTGTTTGCAAGTAAATCCTCGCGTTCCCTAAATACTCGCTCACGTCGGATTGCACCATTTGCAAGGTCCTCTAACAACGCTAACGCTGCCATCGGTAATACCATTTTCTTCATCACATTGCGCATGCGTTTATATCCACCCGTATAGTTGCAAACACGGTGGGTGTGTTAGTTGTTCATAAGTGTGTCTCTGACGTGCACATCACTCTGATGACTAATTGTTTTTGACATTATTAACAGTTTCCCAGCGTCACCTCTAAGTGTCGCCAAAGGAACAATAGCTGTAGAAACGTGCGTACGCCAGCTATGAAGTTGACGTGAGGCACCGCACATTTCCACGGTCATTTCACGTTTCATACATCTGAACGTGAGCGTGGAACGCCATTTTTTTTGCGTACGCCACGTTTTTGTGCGTACGCAACCTTCGTACATGAGGCCCCTGGTGTCTTCTGTTATTCACAAGTGTGTTACCTGTCGCAAACTGCGAGGGAAGTTGGAGGACCAGATGATGGCAGATCTGCCATCCGACAGACTCACTCCTGAACCTCCATTCACCACTGTTGGCCTTGATGTCTTTGGGCCATGGTCTATCATGACACGTCCCACAAGAGGAGGATGTGCGGAGAGCAAACGCTGGGCCGTGCTCTTTACATGCATGTCAACCAGAGCGGTGCATATTGAACTCATTGAAACCATGTCAATGGACAGTTTTATCAATGCAAGGAGGTTTTTCTCGACTTGTGGTCCAGCAAAACTTATGCGATCCGACAGAGGGACTAACTTTGTGGGAGCTTGTAAGCATTTGGATATAAACACAGATGACTCAATAGTCAGAAAGTACCTCCAGGAGAAAGGATGCTCGTGGGTGTTTAATCCACCTCACGCTTCCCACATGGGTGGCTCCTGGGAGAGGCTTATTGGAGTTGCCAGGCGCATTCTGGACGCAATGCTGCTTCAGACAGGACCAACACATCTCGCGCATGAAATCCTGAGCACCTTAATGGCAGAGGTGATGGCTATCATGAATGCAAGACCCCTTGTGTCTGTATCCACCGACGTGGATATGCCTGAGGTACTCACCCCAGCAATGCTCCTTACTCAGAAGATGAGTGCTCTTACAGCCCCCTCTGGAAACTTTAGCAGGGCACAATTGTACAGACAGCAGTGGAAGCAAGTCCAGTGTCTGGCTGACACTTTTTGGAAGAGATGGAAAGGAGAGTATCTGTCTACTCTACAGAGCCGCAGGAAGTGGACTAAAGACAAAGTCAAAGAAGGAGATGTTGTTTTATTGAAAGGGGACTGGTTGTTAAGACTTTGCCAAGCAGTGACAAGAGGGTCCGCAAGGTAGAGGTCCGGATTGTAAAGGACGGAACAGCCAAGGTGTTTCTAAGGCCGATCTCAGAGACTGTAGTCCTTCTTTCAGAGACAAACTCAAGCCCAAGAAACATGCATCTCTAAAAATAGAAGTATAGCCTAACTGCAGTATCCAAGAGTCCTATTTCTGTAATTTTCTTATACTCTCTTTCCACTGTGTCCTGCTCACTTTATTACCAAAACATTTTTTAACGAAGGTACTGGCCTTTTTAGACGGGTGCAATGCACGCCCGCTAGACATTCATTTTCAATGACATTCAATTTTCAATTACCTCTAAAAAGGCCAGTACATGTGTCAAAAGAATTTGTGGAGTTAAAACAAATTTGCATTAACGCCGTTATTATCACGTTTATCGCCCAGCCCTAATATATATATATATATATATATATATATATATTAGTGGTGGGCCGTTATCGGCGTTAACGCGCTGCGATAACGCGAGACTCTTATCGCGCGATAAAAAAATTATCGGCGTTAATCTATTCTCAAAGTTGGGTTAGGAGCTGGGTCTATACCGGATTTCCACCAAGGAAGGTAAGCGCCGCGGAACGGCTGCGCTGCGGAACGGCTGTGTCCTCTGCCCGGCGACCCCCCCCCCCCCCCCCCCGTCAGTCGTAGGTCTGGGCAGTGGCGCCTTAATGCACGGGCTTACCTGGGCTTCAGCCCGGGGCCTCGGCCAATCAGGGGCCTCTTAAAAAATATATATTTAAAAAAAAAGATGATAAACGTCCGTATTCGCGGTGTCATTACTGAACCCCCCCCCCCCCCCCCCCCCCCCCCCCCGGCGACAATCGCGCTGGAGACTGTGTTGTTATGACCAGAGTTATTAGCTGTTATTGTACAGTGTGATGGCATGTGGCAGGAAAGATTTCCTGTATCTGTCCCTTCGACAGCGGTGCTGGAGCAGCCTGTGAGAGAAGGTGCTCCGCTGTCTGACCACTGTGTGGTGGAGAGGGTGCTGATCATTGTCAATGATCGATAACAGTTTTTTCAGCGTTCTCCTCTCCACCACGGACTCAAAAGACTCCAGCCTGAGACCTACAGAGCCAGCCTTCTTGATGATTTTATCAAGTCTGTTGGTGTCGCTGGCTCTGATGCTGCTGCCCCAACACACAGCAGCAAAGAAAATGGCGCTAGCAACAACAGACTGGTAGAAGATATCCAACATGTTGCTGCACACGTTGAAAGATCTCAGCTTCCTCAGGTAATAGAGTCTGCTCATCCCCTTCTTGTACACAGCCTCGGTGTTAGATTTCCAGTCCAGTCTGTTGTCAATCACCACTCCCAAGTATTTATAGTCCTCCACCTCCTCCACCACCTCCCCCCTGATCCGTAGTGGCTGTGAAGGCATCCTCTTCTTCCTCCCGAAGTCGATCACCATCTCTCTGGTCTTGTTGACATTCAGCCTCAGGTGATTCTGTTCGGACCACTCTACAAAGTTGTCTACCAGTGTCCTATACTCACCCTCCTCTCCACCTCTTATACACCCGACAACAGCTGAGTCGTCAGAAAACTTCTGCAGGTGACATGACTCAGAGTTGTACTGAAAGTCAGTGATGTATAAGAGGAAGGGAGACAGCACAGTTCCCTGTGGAGCTCCTGTATCACTAACCACCACATCAGACAGGACACTGCCCAGACGGACAAACTGTGGCCTGCCTGTCAAGTAGTCAGTAATCCAGGAGATCATAGTGTCGTCAACACCCATCACCCGCAGCTTCTCACCCATCAGCAGAGGCTGAATGGTGTTGAAAGCACTGGAGAAATCAAAGAATGCGATCCTCACAGTGCCCCCACCATCCAGATGCATATGGGCTCGTTGCAGCAGGTAGATGACAGCATCATCGACTCCTTAATGGGGCTGATAGGCAAATTGCAAAGGGTCCAGAAACGTCCTCACTTGTGACCTCAGCTGGGCCAAGACCAGTCTCTCCAGGACCTTCATCACATGCGATGTTAGGGCGACTGGTCTGTAGTATGCCGGGTCGGATGGCCTCGACTTCTTGGGGACTGGGACCAAGCAGGAGGTCTTCCACAGCAACAGGACTTTCTCCTGACTCAGGCTCAGGTTGTACAGATGTCCCAGTACAGGAGACAGCTGGCTGGCACAGGTCTTCAGGATCCTGGGTGAGATGCCATCAGGGCCTGCAGCCTTTCTCTGATGCAGTCTTTCCTTCTGCCTCTTTACCTGGCCTGTAGTCACCATTGGGCGGGGGTTGGTGCAGATGTCATCAGTGGAGGAGGGGGGGCAGATGGAGAGGTGTTGTACAGGAGAATGCTGGGACAGTGTGAGTGTGTGGGGGGATGGGGGTGTCGGAGGGGTATCAGGAGGTGAGCTAAACCTGTTGAAAAACTGGTTATACTGGTTAGCTCTATCCAGGCTCCCAGATGTCTGCCTGTCTTTCCCCTTCATCCCTGTGATGTGCTTCATTCCCGCCCACACATCCCTCACATTGTTCTGTTGGAGTTTGGCCTCCAGCTTTCTCCTGTAGTTGTCTTTGCACGTCCTCAGCATCTCTCTGAGTTCGTGCTGCACTCTCCTCTGCTCCTCTCTGTCTCCCGACCTGAAAGCCTTCTTCTTCTTGTTCAGGAGTGCCTTCAGGTCACTGGTAATCCACGGCTTGTTGTTGTTAAGTTACATTTATTGGCGCCTCTATTCTATTATTTATGGTAGCCATTTCCCTGTTACTAGGGAGCGCACAGTTATGAAGTACTTAGCGTCTTCCACGGTAATGGCGATGCTGTGATGTTATGCTGTTGAGAGCTATAAATAAATGTATTAAACAAATTGAACAAGAACAATTATTGGAGTTTAACAGTTGTTAGAGAAGCAGTGAACGGTCCAGGCTGGCATGGTGTTGTCCTCGCAGAATCTTATATAGTCTGTTATGCAGTCGGTCATGTTATCGATATCCCCTCCATGTGGCTCACAGAGAACATCCCAGTCTGCCGACTCGAAGCAGTCCTGCAGTGTCTCAGCGGTCTCCTGTGTCCACTTCCTCACTACTTGGGAGTCATCATGACCAGGTTGTGGTCTGACTTGCCAAGGGGGGGAAGGGCTGTGGCGTCATATGCGTCCATGGCATTAGCGGCGCTACTATTGGGCCCGGGTGGGCCTGGGCCCACCCATTTAAGGCCCGGGCCCACCCATCTTGAGCTATCACTATAGTGAGTAGTGAGTGATTTTCATTCTAGCTGTTCATCCAATAAGCAGCCTGAGGAAAGCTTTGAGTGAAAGCTTCTCAGCCAATCAGCGGCTTCTACCCCACTCCTCTCCCCATCACGTCCTCCCGTAGCCAAACCTCACAGGTAGTCAGGTAGTCTGAGTCGCTGTCTTCAGTGCTGCAGAAAAAGCGCTGAAACAGAGATAAAGGGGTTCCTACGGAAGCCGAGAACGGCCGTGATTGCTTATCATTTTTTAGGCCCGTTATCTCGAGATCACGACTTAATTATCTCATTATCTCGACATAACGAACATGTTGCGTGTCTAGTAACACCAACCCGGCAGCTCCACACTAGAGCCCTGCTTGGGTCTGTTTTCTTCATCCCGCTCCCGCTGCATTTCTGACCATTACCACCCGCACCCGCAACGTGTGTGTTACACTCCCGCCCGCTCCCGCAATGTGTATGTCCATTCCCGCCCGCACCCGCAAAACTTTGAGAATTTATGCCCGCACAGTAATATAAATGCATTGATTTTGTGTCTTCTCCCGTCCCGCAGGAGAAAACACGTCATTTTATAGGCTATTAATAGGCCTGACCAGTGCGTCAAAAGACATGCATGTCTTTTGACGCACTGGTAGGGTGGCCATTCGTCAGGCTTTAGGCCGGACTGTCCGGTTTTTCAATGCCCTGTCCGGCAAGCCAGACGCGTATTTGTCCTCCTTTTTGAGACAACCCCACCAGTCATAGGTCCGCCCGCCGGTCATAGGTCCGTGGTGTGTTACGATCGCGCGCTAGTGATTAGCATATAACAAATCCAATGTTTTATTGTCTCTGGTGGGGCAGTCAACATATTGGTGGAAGTTATTTGAAATGCTGTTCAGTGAGGCATGATTAAAATCACCTGTAAGTTCAATGTCCAGGGTACAGAGACGTTCCTTCACACTAACATGTCCGGGATTGCACCACCTCTCACTCACATAAAGTGCAAGCCCGCCACCCTTCTTCTTCCGACTTTTGGAACAGTCTCTGTCTCCACGTACTAAACTGCAACTAACCGGGAACCTCAACGCTGCTGTCCGGGATGTGCGAGTGCAGCCAAGTTTCACTGAAACAGAATAAGCTACACTCGCGGTATTCCCTCTGGGTCTTCACCAGTGCTGAAAGTTCGTCCATCTTATTCCCCAAAGACCTCACATTTCCCATTATAATTGCTGGGACTGCTGGTTTGTGTCTTTTTCTTTTCTCCCTCCGTTTGGTTCCAGCTCTGCAACCCCGGTGTTTCCCCCGTAACTCCTGCGGGATCGCAGGTCTGTCTCCGGGCAGCAGCACAGGCTTACACAGCGCGATCATCTGTTCACGCGTGTAAACAATGCCCCCACTACTACCGGCAAAGTTCTCTGTTACAAAAAGTAAAAAAAGTAACAGAAGAACGCGGAGAAAAGTAACAAAACTTAGTCCAGCCATTGTCTCAAACGTTTACACACGGATTGTGAATACTTCAAAAACAAACGAAAAGACTGAAACCAACAAATAAACAAAAGTTAAAAAACACAACGGGAGCTGCAGCTACAGGCTGCCACCTGAGGCAGCGCCATCTTAACATGTCTATATATATATATATATATATACTGTATATATATATATATATATATATATATATATATATATATATATATAGATGATATGGAAGCGGCTGAACAAATGACCCAGAGGAAGCATGTACAATGAGAAGAGGATTGGTGACTTTCATCTAAAACAATTACAAAAAAAGCTGGCCCAGGCTGCTAAAAAGCCCTCTGTCTGATCAGGGCCTATGGATGTCAGAAATCACTCTTAGTCGGCCAAAAATCGGAAGGTGTTCTTTTACTACATTTGAAAGGCTCCATGTGCGTGAGCACATAGATGGTGGTAATGCAATTGAGATGCTCAGGCTATTACTGGTGGAGTGAGATTTCATGTGCCCCTCCATGTGGGCCCTCCTGGACTATTGAAGCTGGCACCAACCCTGCGCGCACACACACACACACCCATGCGCACACCCACACGCACCTACACACACACACATGCATGTGCGCGCACATGCACACATATTTATTTATTTTGAATTTTTAACATATTCTGAATAACAAAACCAATATCAGCCAGGTATTTACATTCTGATTTAGTGGGATTTGGACTCACCGGATTATCTGCAACTATTTTCAAACCTGCTTAAATAATTTTGTGGCTAACAAACAGTGGTAGAGTCACTCACACACACACACACACACACACACACAGAAGCGTTTGCATTGAAAGTGCAATTCTGCTCCAGGTCAAAAGGGCTATTCGCCAGATAATATGTGTAGGTTTAAAAGCATTAATTATTAGCATCATCTTATAGCGCATTGTGATATAAGAGCTTTGCAGTGAGTAGGAGTGTACTGTAATGTACTGTATAGACACTATAGGGGAAGCAGGTGAATAGTTAAACACCTCCATGGCTCCCTTAGGAATTTCCCAAGAAGATAGTTGAATGAGTAAATAATACATGATCGTCTACTGAGCTATTTCCTTTTCTTCAGAAAATCAAAATGGAAATATGTTTCCAATATCTATTCACATGGACTATGTACTACAGTTATACATGTACTACTTAATTAACCCAGCCTAATTATGTAAATGTTTTCATTAATGTACTATAGATGTTTCATAGGTAATAGGCCAAACAATGTTATACTATGAATAGCTTGACACTAACAGCCACAAAACTTGTACATCTAAATGTATTATTTATTTATTTAAGAAGCCTGAGAGGGGGAAGGGGGACGATAGCAGCCAAAGTCAAGTAATGAATCAATCAAAAATGTGTCATAAAGAAAAGAAAATCGAAAGGGCATCAAGTCAACACCACTGGATGTTGATATTGCAGCTCGAGTTTCAACCAATCGTTTCACGTGGTGTCATCTACAGTAACCTGAACAACTGAAATACAACCCTGCAGGTGACTTGCTCACATCTCCCACACTAGTGCGGAATGCAAAGGACAGGAAGCAAATATTACAATGGGTGATACTGGTTTATATAATTGGTCATTATAAAAAAATACACTGTATGCATGATCTTTAACCCCTAAAGGCATGGCCTAATCTATAAGGCTGGTTGTTAATAACGTGGAATTAAATGTTAAATTGTACGCACAAGCATGGATTAAATGCAAATGATTGGGCTGCATTAACATAATGATTACAGAAGGCATTCATGTATATGTTGAAGTTCTGTAGCTGAAGCATTGCAATCTTTATCAGATAAGATTGATACTTCTCCAGAGGGAAATGAATGAAAGCTGTGTGTTACTTATACACATTTAAGCATACCATGCCCTGTGTGTTATACTCCTTCAAGCATACAATACCTGTGTGTTACTTACACTCCTTCAAGCATACCACACCATGTGTGTCTTCGACATGTTGATGGTTAAATTGGAATGTCAATACATTAACTCTATCTATGGTGCATATTAGGTTATGAATCGTATCAAAACCATTAAGCTTGTCTGTCCACCCTTTAACTATTTCATCTCTGATGTCTTTTGTACAGTGTAATATTGATAGACGTATTCACAAATGTGAATACATGTCACAAATGTGTAGATGTATCTACATGGCAGTAAAAAGACACATCTTCATCATGTTTTACACAATTATTTCCAAATATTAGGACTTAAAAAGTGATTTTTGGGTAAAATATGCTTTTCTGTGGTGGGTCTGTGGATAAAAGGCACTCATCTGGAAAGATAGTAATTGATGATATTTATTAACTTGATGAATTGATAGATGGGAGCGATGTCGATGATTTATAGTCTACAATAGATAGCATCATTGGTCATTTTGATAAACTGTCCTTCTACCATCACGTCCAAAGCACAGCTTTAGGAAGTGGTTGGAAAGTAGTGTGTTCTTCTCTAGCATCCATGGTGTTGACAGTGTGCTCTGTCTTCATGTCAGCAAGGTATATAATTAATACCAAGTTTTCCCATGGGGCGATTTGTCTGGTAAACATTATGCCGTCTACTGTTTGACGCAGTAAGCAACCATCAGACACATCAGCCCACAAAGCGTGGTACCATACATATGTTGGAACAGGGAATCACCACCTTCAGGCATGGGGAAACGAGAGTGGAAATATAGAGACATGGAAATGTAGAAAGAGACATGGACATGATATTTGTATAGGAGTGTATGTCAGGACAGATAAGTTATACAAGAAGACCACGTGTATAGGAGTGGTGTGGTTAGGGAGTGGCTAGAATTGTAGAGGGAGTATAGCGTCTGAGGCACTGACATACAGACATGTGTTACATGAACAGTGTTTTTCAGCTGCTACACGCTGAGGCTAAGATCGTTCGTCGGGCAATAGCTGGGTTTGACAGCTGGAGCAAAAAGAGCACTGTACGGCACGTTTAGAGGATGATGTAGAAGAGGATCATCTAAAATTGAGTATTTGTTCTCTTCTCCAACTTCAGAGTTTCTTTCGGGAACCCGCCATGGTCCCGGTAACAGAACCAATCTTCCTGCCTGGCCATTTTATTTAGCCCGTGTGAATAACAACTTTTTCATTCAACATCCCTGAAAAAAAAGAAAAGAAAAGTGTATCCTAATAAAATACATGTTGTTTTGGGGAGCTTCTAATTAAACAGATCAATTTGTTGCATGTCTTGCCTTTCCTTTTTGAGTTCATTGCTTATTTATTATTGGCTTACAAGTGGCGCCATTCTTACTGTATAGGCTGGGAGAGGAAAATTAAGCCCATTTGTCTCCTCCAAACCATTGAGGGCTCTAAACAGGTTCCTCGCTCATTCAAGCTTATTCGAGGTTGAAACACAGGAACACATTGTGCTCTCTAAGATATACTGACACTCAACATGTTTCTATATGTAGGCTGCCTTCTGAATAAGGGGGGAGAGCCCCAGAAAGAAGGGTATTTGTTTTGTTTTATTTTTACAACTAATGCATTTCTACATGCTCATGTACTGGTTAATATTAGCTGTGTGACTTATACTCACACTTTACTGAGTTATTGATTTAGATGTGGAATTCATGTGCATTGTTATTACAAATTGTTTTTACAAATGAAGCATTAGGTGCATACAACATGTCAAATGACGTTATATTCAAACATGATTTTGATGTTGTAATCTCATTGGCGTTGATTAACAGCAGTTCACATGCGATCCCAGGGTAAAAGTATCTGGTTATTTCTGATCAAATGAAATGATCACATTGTTATTCCCTCCATATTTCACCATGAGCTCACAATGAGTATTTGTTTATAGACGCTGATGAATTTGTCTTCCTTCTCGCACAAATGAAACAACATATAATTGTCGATATTAAGCACACAGTTACATGAGAATAGATTTAGCTTACACCACAGGGAAATAACCAAACAAATAATCTTTTTTTTTCTAGTTCGCCCTTTGTTGATTCCATTACTTTTCCCCAGTAAAAGATTGAACACATCTAGAGATGAATGAGAATAAGAATTTTGAAGGCATTTATTTAATTCTGTAAGCCCACCCCTGGAGAAGTGTGAATAAATTACATTTCAGTGCTGAGTGCATACAGTAAGATATTAGTGTGACGCTGTTCTAACTTTTAGTGTTGCTCACTAATGTACAACATGTGGGAGGGAATACAGTTTTAGAGAGGCTCTCAAACATTCTGCATGAAATTACACTTGAATACTACACTCGGTTATGGACTTTTTTTTTTACGAGAGAACTTGATGAGTGATTAGAAACTTTGCTTATTAATTGTGCTGTGAAATACAACTCATCCTTTTAAGATGACTTTTATACCTCATGATGGATTTGTGACCGGAGCTGGTAAGTGAGAAGCTTGGTGTGAAACAATGGTCTGTGTGTGTGTGTGTGTGTGTGTGTGCGTGTGCGTGTGCGTGTGCGTGTGCGTGTGCGCGCGCGTGCGTGTGTGTTTGTGTATGTCACTCCATATGCAAAAACAAGCGAGGAATAAAAGATAGGGAACATGTGTGGACATCAGAGAAGGAGCTGAAAGCATTTCAAATATGGATTCCTCTTCTCTGGGGGAAAGGAGGAAAGTGCTAATTGCGCCTGAGTATTTCTCATCATACAGCTCACACTAATTTCCACATGAGCTTCTTGCATTAGCAAACCATACCATTGAAGTCAAGCCAATGAGCCCCATTGTGTGTTGTTGATAGCTGGTTTACAGCCTCACCTGGCCTGAGTCAGACTGGTTAGACTCTGGGCTGGGTGGGGCTGCATGCCTGTGGTGCAGAGCAATCCCAAGTCTCTTAAATTGCATCCACATTTCCCTCACTTGCGTCCTTTCCTTGCGTCTTTAGTCCCTTCCACCGAGGATGCATGGAGAGGTTGCTCTCACGTATCCTCGCTCATAGCTCCTCAGAGATCCCTCCTCGTTCTCGATCCTGGCTCCTCGGAGCACAAATAAGAGTTTTGGGACGACCTTCAAAATGGCGGACCAGAACTACTTCCGGTTCAAGCAACGATCAAGGAGCAAGGAAATATCAAATAAACTTGGGATTAGGGATGTCCGATATATCGGCCCACCGATATTATCGGCCGATATTGGCATAAAAAATCAATATCGGAAAATATCGGTAGCTATCGGTTTTTTAACCGATACCGAAATCGATTTTGAAATAATTTCAGACATCTGTTATGTTTCAAGTGAGGACGTGGTTTGATGACATCATCAAACGCGCCGTCTCAATAACAAGCCTGGGCTGTGCGGCCGCGTAGCGGGACGCTAGTTGTAGCTGTGGTTATGTCGGTGGTCTCATCGCAACCGGTTCAGGTCCGCTGTACCGCGCTCACATTATTTTATTTATTAATCCGCACTTCCAGACCGTCGCCGGGGCTTCAGAGTAATGTGTCCGAAGAGAGCAGCCCTCTCCCGGACACACACGCTAGCTTTTACCGCTGTTTTTTTTTAAAATTGTATTTATTAATCCACACTTCCAGACCGTCACCGGGGCTTCAGAGTAATGTGTCCGAAGAGAGCAGCCCTCTCCCGGACACACACGCTAGCTTTTACCGCTGTTTTGTTTTTATTTATTCTTCCACACTTCCGCTCGGCATAAAGCCTATTGCAATGAGTGTAAAGCGGAGGTTTCACGTGGCCGCATATATCGGTATCGGTATCGGTTGATATCGGTATCGGAAATTAAGAGTTGAACAATATCGGTTATCGGTTATCGGTAAAAAAGCCAATATCGGACATCCCTACTTGGGATGCACCCCAGCTATCACCACACACACTCAGGAGAGTGCTCTGTCATGACTGCATTTACAACATGCTCTGGCTATACCATCTTGCCACCATAACTGGTTAGATACAACACCTAGCTGTGTGGGAGGAGCCCAGCAAAGCCACTTAGGTGGCCTGTGGTACGGTCTACTGCCACACTCACTCCACATCCGCTTTTCCTCTCTAGTTTCTAATGTTCCTCCCAATTTTATGTCCCCGCCACAGTTATCATCGGGGAGCCCAGTTGGACTGACTGTGTAGGAGACTATCTATGGGGCATAATGAGCTGGACCTGCTGGGCAACCTGACCACCTTGTGCCAGGGTGTGATTATATGTGGTGCTGCTGAGCTTTTATTAACAATGAGTCTCTGTTCAGGAACTGCTTGTCATTGTGGACCAAATAAAGAGAGAATGAGAGAACGTGTTGACTCCAAATGTCTAACCAAAGAGCCAAAAGCCTTCCTTCACATAAACCTCATCCAAGTTTCATCCACCTATTGCACTTTTACAGCAAATGACAGCAAACACTGCAATCAATATTGCTTGTTTTCTACACTAGGGGTGTCACGATTCTCCAAATCCACGATTCCATTTGACTTTTGATTTGACAACTTCAAATTATTTTTTATAAAGATAGGCTACATGGTATGTGTGATATATCCACTATATTTCTTTAGGAATGTACCACACTAAGGCCATATGGTAAAATTTACATATATATTTTTTAATATAACAAAACGTATTTCACCAAATTGGTGAAATAACTGTTTAACAATTTTTGATTTTCGCCTTTGATAATCGAAATCGAAAGCTCATTTCGATTGATCTTCAATTTAAAATCGGAATCGTGAAACACCTATTCTACACACACAAAACAAACACACAAAAGAAAAATGAACAGAAACAAACAAAACATCTTTGATCGCTAACTCTGCCAACCTCTCTCCCCACCACATCCTGCATCCTGGTATGAAGGATTAAAATGAAGGTCTGTGTTCCCCTACGAGTTGTCACCATGGAAACTATTCAGCTCGCTCAACAATGGCTGTTGAATGGATGAAGCAGTCTGCTGGAATTCAGACTTAGTAGGCTCAAACCTTTTTGTGTGTGCATGGTTTGTGGTAGTCATATTGTCGCTTGCCGACCAAATGACCACACAGGCCATAGCCTCAATATCGCCATTAAATATTAATCGTTCAATTATATCCTTTCTTAAGATTTATTAAAATGTATAAAAGTTATGAAAATGTGGTCACTAATAGCGCCCCCCCCCCTCAAACAATTTGTTTAAAGGTGCAGTGTGTAGGATTTAGTGGTATCTAGCTGTGAGGTTGTAGATTACAACCAACTAAATACCCCCCCCTCACCTCTCCCTTTCCAATGACGTAGGAGAAGCTACGGTGGCCTGTACTGGCCAGTAAGGTGCCAGTAGGTACTGAAGCTATGGTGGCCTGTACTGGCCAGTAAGGTGCCAGTAGGTACTTCCAAAATGTCATCGTCTATGACGATGCATTGAGTAGTTAAGTGATGAGGTTCCTTGATAGATTTATAAATTGTATTTAGTTATTTAGTCTGTAAACCTACCCTAGGTCATAGCTTACAAATAAGATGGTGATTATGTTTACAAATGTGAACATGTTCTCTATAGAGCCGTTTGTCTGTTCTGGGCTACTGTAGTAACATGGCAGTGCAACATGGTGGGCTGTGGAAGAGGACCTGCTCCCTATGTAGATATAAACGGCTCATTCTAAGGTTACGAAAAGACAACGATTCTTATTTTCATGGGATTATACACTAATGAAAACATACTTATCAATATTATATTCCATTTCTACCAAATCCGTTCCACTAGGTGCCACTAAATTCTACACAGTGTACCTTTGAGCAGTCCAGAGATTTTGTGCAAGATTTAGCATGAGAATAAAAAGAGTTGGAGCTGGCCATATGGCAAATTCATAAATAATTATCCACTTCATGTCATGTATCATCAAAATTATCTCATTTGGTTATGGAAGAGATGCTTTCACAGGAATCAAAGTTTGCAGAGAATTGGATTTTACATGAATGTGTTTATTTACTTGAATGTAAATTGAGAGCACACACTACATGAACAGAAATGTGTGCAAATGCAGGCTTGCATATTATCGTTCAAATCAAAGAATAATGACACAGGCCAACAACAACACCATGCATGCAATAAAATACTTATAGTGGAAATAAGGTGTTATCAACTTATGGAGTTAAGTTACATCCACCAGACATAGAGCTGAAATAGTACAGTCAGACAGGGGAATTACTGCCATAAATACATAAACAATGTTGATCAACAATAGATGAGTGAATGCAAGTGCTTTCAAGTGACTCATCAGCAATGACTAACATTTCTTGACAAGTGCGCAAGAGCAGATAAAAAGAATGAAGAGGTAAGTATTGTCTTATTGTCTGTGGTATTAGCGCGTTATTAGTTGTAAAAATAGGGTGCACTAAAAGAACGTAGATCTGTTCTGAATGGAGCATTGTACATAGCATCGTGTTAAACTACCCACTTAGGTTTTTGGTGTTAGTTTAACTTGGGTCTTTAGGCATGTTTGTTAAGATACAAATAATTTATAAGCAACAATAACTGTTACAGCATTCCAATAACATTAGTAGCAGTTATTCATTCGCTTTCCCAAATACATCAAAAAATACAAAGTTAATCAGGTAAAAATGTGAATATATTAAAATTAAATGTGAAAACAGAAAATTAGAGTAGATTTGGCCAGTTGTTTTGGACCTACTCATTACTGGTAGTTAGCTGTATTACCATATGATCTTTATTACAATGTATTATTCATGATTCATGATTATTCATGATTCATGAATATTTCCTAGCCAACTTTTCAAGTTGAATCTATAAAGTTTTTGTTTGTTCTCGAAAACTTCAGTGGTTCAATCTCACATTTACAATTCAACTTGCTGGTTCAATTTGTTACCCAGCAAGAATAAAACAAACAAACAGTTTAAACATAATGGTAAACACTATGTTGGAAAATTATTATATATACAACAGTATACATAAATAATAATACTAATGATAATATAGTGTTGATTTAAGCAGATGTTTAAAAGAAATGTGTGACTTTCTTTAGAAGGTAACACAAAGAGCATAATGGGTGATACATAATGTGTAATGACATTGTGTGGCATTGTGTGGTGTGGCATTACAGTTTGAACTAATTTAAATGTCAATAAAACAGACATGGGTAAACGCTGCACAGTATGCCTTAGAACGCAGCCTCCCTGACCAGTGACCAACGGCTTTGTTGAATACTTGATTCTGATTGGTCAATTACGGCATTCTACGGTCAGATATTTCTGAATAGAGAGCCTAAGTCCCTCCCCTTCCGGTGGACAACAATGAGACCTTATTTCTGGAAACATATGTACGGTAGTCAACGGTGAGAAACAAATAATATTTTGATCCCATATGAATTGTGCCATGAAGTACACATATGATGTTTGTCATCATAATTTTGCAAGTGAACACATTCACAGTTTGTTGTAAAACTGTCAAAGTATAAGACTGAAAGTAAGTAATTAGAAAGACTACACACACAAAAGCCGCATAAGTGACGTCATAACGTTCTCTCTCAGCAAGATACCCAGAGCCACTGAAGCTAACATTAACATGATGCCTGTGTGTTTTGAACCGGGATGTAGTGACATGAGCACGATTGTTCTTGCTCGTTCTTTCACTTCCTGGTTGATAAAAGGACCAGGAGTTGCTGGATGAAAAGCAGGTAATGCTGCGTTCATTTATGGTCGGAGGTGGGAAGTCGGAACTGGGAAATGCGTCATCTCTGAACTTTGTGCGTTCGAGCTACAAATTCGGAAACACATGGACGCTAAACTTTGTGTTGCGCTCTCTGCGTACAATGCATCATACACATATTTGCGAATATGTTGTCCATTTGGACATTAACGTTGAATTGTATGGGTTTAACCAACCACTGTACTGATTGGTCTGAAAGCATACTAAGTTGTAAATCAAAAATGTGTCAAAAATGTGTTTTAAATTCATACAATGGATTTTAAACATTTACATTTTTTCCCACCATTTACGATGTGGGTGGCCATGTTGAAATTACGTCAAATGACGTTGAGGCTTGAACTGGGGGTTGAGAAATCATACCCAAGTTTGCGACTAGGAACTCCGAGTTGACACACTGTTATATAATTATTTGATTTTTCCTAGTAGGAAAATTTTAGTCGAAGCAGCATAAGATGCATGTTGGTGTTGGTGACGTATATTGTGCGAGACAAGAGATGTAGAGCACTGAGCGGTTTCACACAAAACGTAGTTACTATTACAACAAACTGCGACTTTCTTGACTTGAAAATTATCTTTTAAATTGACAAACATCCTCATTAGCCTCTTTGACCGCTGCTACGGATAACAGACCGTTGCTGTGGACACCATTTCCAACCGTAGAATCTAATGGACTATTTTTTTTAACGGAAGCTAAATCATTTTGTTGTTAATATTTGTGTCAACTTATTGATTTTTAGTAGCCGTGTAATAAGCGAGATATGAATCACCCTGAAGGGGTTTAGTTTGCAATAATGACCGGCTTGCTGTACATTATCCCGGACAAAGATCTACTGTACTACTGTATACTACTGTACTCTAGAGTCACATAATCTTTTTACATTTCTGAAAAAAAATACATCCGAAAAACACATTTCATATGCAAAAACAAATGATTCCATGAATAGAGATGGGGGGGTTAAACATAACGACAACAATGCCTTTGCCAAATATTATTCAAAGAAAAATCTCATTCATGTGACCTTTTTCAACATACCCCCCCCCCCCCTCACACACACACACACACACACACACACACACTCCTGTCAGATAATGCTGTCCTCGTTGTGTGTGATCAAAGTCCATCTGAAATCATTTCCATTCAGGTAGTCTAATAGAGAATAGCTTCAGATGTGCTCCGGCTGAATCAATAGAGCCCAGCTCGTGTCCCACAGAGGCAGACAGCTCTCAATATGTTCTGCGTTTCAAAGGATATCCAACAGCAGCCAAGTTGTAGCTTCCTTTAGGTGAATGTAAATGCTGTCATTGCCCCTTAGTATTGGGTATGTTGGTTAAATGTTAAGGTCCAAAGCCAAATACTTGACAACATAACCACTTGATCCGAATTGTGTAGGAATAATGTCTAGGCCATGCACACAAACCCATGGGAAAATCATGTGGGCCTACTATTAGTAAATAATATGCTGTGACAGTAAGACCTGTTGAATTTGCAGACATGAGTGTATTGGGTATTAGACTGCAGGGAAATAATACTGCCATAGGCAAAGCATTTCCAGTTCTACAGGATGGTGGCAGGAACTGTTTAATTGAATCCATTTCCCAGTTTAAATATGAAAGTTTGAGTTTGAAAATGGTGAAAACATATTACATTATGATTCCCATTGTGCATTCCAGAAAGTATACCTATTTTAATTCAACAAACAACCTTAAAACCTAAAAAAATGTAAACACTACTTTTTGGATTGCAGAATATGTATGCAAAAATAAAAACAGACAAGGTGTTTCAGTCACAGAAAATTGTAATTGAAATAGTGGGAAGTGGCAGGCACTGACAATCACTGTTGGTACCTAATGAATATTTATTTTATGACACAACAGATTCTTTGATCTTTGATTACATTAATCATTATGATCCCTGGCTTATTGAAATAATGAAAATAATAGTTGTTTTATCTTTCTTCAAACAGTTGGTTAAATACTGGAAAAAACTACTTTTTTGTTTGACTGCTTACATGCTACATACATGAATGAACCTCAGGAACGATCAGCCCTTCCCTTTGTAGAAGTCATTATTATATCCAATCGTCATGAAATCATAGACTTTCAGAGCGCAGCAGATTAAGTAACATGCAGGGAGATTATTCAGCAGAATAACAATTTTAAGATTGGAGAAAATCAAAAGACACCATAGGACATTATTCAATCTGCAGACACAACAAGTGAATGTGGATCTTTAGAAGCAGATAGGGTGGACATGCTGCAGCACAACAAGGCTTTATCCCGTCACGCAGTCCGATCGGGGCGTTTCCCTAAGCTTCATTCAGAGGCATTCCCACCGAGAGACAGAATGAAAACATGTGGTGGCAGTGGTTGCTTGGATAAAGATAGTCATGGATAAGTACAACGGTACATACTCTGATCTGAACCATCAGGTGGCTTTATATTCATTGTTCAAAATAACATTTATGGCTTGAACTGCCATTTATTTTAGGCAAAAAGTGAATGTTAAATTATTTCTAAGCATATATTTTATTAAGTGGCAACATACGCCAACATAGTCAACATACACCTAGGCTATAGCAAACTGAAAGATATGCAAATTGTGGAATTATATTAACATTAATACCATATCCAAAAAATGGATGAAGCACTAATGAGATTGCAGACATCATGGTGAATATAGCATATAGCAATCATAAAGAAAGGAAGAACATTGTCATTTCACACAATATTACCAGCAACAAAAGAACAAGCTAGAATGTCCAACGATGTCTATCCATCTAAATTGTTTCTATTCATTTAATTCATTTCTATCCATTTCTAAGCCTCCTAATTCATTCATTCCCAAAATATTCCTCCAGTGGCAGGCTGTCCTAAGCAGTGTACAGTTAGCATACAAATTGTAATATGAAGAAAAAAGACACTTTGGAAGTTATTGTATAAAAAGTTGAACCTAAGCCACAAACCAAGCACTTGATACAGTTAAAGCTGCTGTAGGTAAGATGTGAGAGTTGTTAAAGGTGCTGTAGGTAAGATGTGAGAGTTGTTCAAGCTGCTGTAGGTAAGACGTGAGCATTATTAAACCTGCTGTAAGAGGGTATGATGGTAAGTAGGTAACATGTGAGAGTTGTAAAGAGAGAGCAAAAAAGAGTAGAGGAAGAGAGCATGATTTTGAAAATAAACAACCCCAAAAAACGCCCTCCCTATCTGCTCCCTCCCTCCCTACGTTTCTTCATTTCTGTTGCATTCACACAGCTGAGATTGACAGGCCAGATGGATTCCTCGAACCAAAAAGGGAAGAGATGTCCTGATTGGCTCATACGGAGGCAGGCACAGTCAACTCAAAACATATATAATAACACTCACGATAGGTAAATCCTACCTACAACACCTTTAAGGGATACAGTGAAGAGGTGTATGGCCAGCATGTCGTCAATGTAGTCCTGATGAATCTATACCTGGAGAACGGCCTGCATGCATCCAATACAAAACAAGAGAAGATGAGCCAAGCTTCAGCATGCTGCTGTGAAATACAAGGAACCAATCCAATTTGAGCAGAGCAATAGAATGACGAAAATGTGTTGTTGTTGTTGTTTTTGTTTTATCACCTTTGGAGGAATAAAAATAAATCAAACGGTAACAACTTCAAAGAGGGTTTCTTGCCCACGAGATGCGACACTCGTCTTCTCGTTGCTGCTGACGTCCGTGGGACTATGCTGTTGTAGTGGCCCATGTTTATTCTGTTGGGATGCTGGTGATGGGGCTGAGTGCGGGGGTGGAGGAATCCCTCGCAGGACACATAGGAGAGATGGCCCTGTGGCTGTAGTACTCCACCACTTGCTTGGGAACCTCTGCCAACACACATTTGGCTAACGCCGCGGGGGAGGCCTGTGGCAGAGAGAGCGGCTACAAGTTCAGAAACAGTTGAGCCGGAGCCACACACTGGCAAAAACACCAAAACTCGAATGCAGACGGATTGAGGCTCGAGGCAGGAAAAGCGACGAGCAGTTTTGTGCAGTGAGCATGGGAAGTTGAGAGCCTGTTAACAAGACCTGGATCCCTTTCTTTTGTTTTTGGGAATCATGGTCTAAATTTAGGGTTGGGTTAGGATTAGGAACTAATTGCATTTGTGTTTAATTATCATTTGTAAAAGTGTTATTGTTATTAACAATGCCCCTCACAATGAAGTACGTGATCCACTTCATAGACATATATATAATATATCACAACGTACCCCATTGTTTTTATACACATGACAGGCATGTTAAAACCACTCTCATCGTAATCTAAACTGGAGGCCAGTTGGAAGAGTGAAATACATACAATCCAAAAGGTGTGCTCTTCAAAACATTGTGGATAAACAAAAAGTAAGAGGCAAACAGCCTTTAAATGCATAAACACATTTATAATGCATTATTTCTCCTCTGGACGTCATCCAGCCCATAATGCCATTCTGCAGTACTGGCAACGTAGACAAATGCTCAGTGTTTGCTCTTTGAAAGCACGTCTGTCTATGAGTTTTCTGAACACGCGCCGGAAGCCATGCTGTCCATAAAATCTACCATGAGGATTACTATGTGGAAAAAAGAAAAAGTTGTTTTTTTCGAGATCTGTGGAAAAAAAAACCCTCTCCATCTGTATGTGTTGCCATGTGAAAGCAGTCGTACAGCTGGTAAGAAATAAGTGGAGGACGCAAAACTTGACTGAGGAGGAAGTACAGAAGAGAAAGAAAAAAACAAACCGTTTTGAAGTCTCTGAAGGGCACAAACTGAACGATGTCTCGAAGAACCAGCTCTCCCTTGGGTGAGCGCAGAACCCCGTCGTCTCCGTCCAAGATCTGCATGTCTGTGAAGTCTGCGTTGCCCACGCCGACGATAATGATGGACAGGGGCTGGTAGGAGGCACGCACGATGGCCTCGCGTGTGTCCGCCATGTCTGTCACCACGCCATCCGTCAGGATGAGCAGAATGTGGTACCGCTGGTGAAAGGAGGAACACTTTGTTTGAACAACAATTGGCAGGTTGGCACCCCCAGTTGATTCATGTGTGTGGAAAGTATGTAGTCAAATCCAAAATAAAAATATATATATTATACAATTATTATAATGATTTAGTTTATAATATTTAACGTCTAAGGGACCGCGATCGGCACATTAATTACCCGGGGATGCCAGCCTGCAAGTTGCTCTTATATTGGCAAGCGACCAGAAGGGCTTGACTGATGCAGCTAAAAGGTTGTATGCAACGGTAATATGAAACAGAGTGGCGCCTAGGAGGAAAACATGTTGAATGTAAATAAATGCATACGCATATACTGTATAATCTGGTCACTTTACTGGATGTTTTAATTAGACTTTTTAATTTATCGGAAGGTTTAAAATATCTACGAGGTCAGAAGATGCCAGCTTGTTTGAATAAGAAAAGAAAGCAGCAGCAAGCGCAAGTGATGGGGAAATTGGATTCATTTGATGAGCATTTACTGTATATGCTCATTTGTAATTTTCTGTCATAGTTATCCAGTATGTCAGTATGGCAACAACACACAGAGGTCTAATAGTAGGGATGAAAACAGGTGTAGCTCATTCATTTAATTATGGGTCTGTAGGCGTGCCAGTGCCCAAAATTACACCTGTGGTCGGCCCACTATTACACCTGCAGGGCTGGGCTGGGACCAAAAATCGGCCCTGGCATTTTGGCCCAGACCGGCTGACCACAATCGATCACACTGGGGTTTAAAGAAGTGATTGGCCCAGCCCAGTGTTAATTAAGAAAAAAAACAATGGGCCGATCTACCTGTTTTATGGGTCGATCAGACAAAAAAAACAAAAAAAAAACACAGTTGTGTCAGCCCAAAAGGCACGTAGGCCCACCGGGAAAGTGCCCGGTCTGCCAGATGGCCAGTCCGGCCGTGCACCTGTGATGAAGGCCGAATTGATGAAGATATCACAAGGCATCAAGGTCCTTCTCCATGGACCTGGGGCCGTATTCACAAAGGATCTTAGCGCTAAAAGTAGCTCCTAACTGGCGAATTTAGGAGAAACTCCTAAAAATAATGGGCGTGTCAGTCTTAAATTTAGGACTCCTAATTTTTTTCACTAAGAGCAATTCACAAAGTATTTTAAAAGTCCTCGAGAGGACTCCTAACTCACTAAGACCTATTCACAAAGAATCGGAAAATGACTGCGAGACGAAATGTTTTGGAGACAGTGGAAGACTGTGAATTGATCAAGAGATATAGGCTAAATCGTGAGGGTATAAAACTTGTTGTGGAATTAGTGCGGGATGCAATAACATCCCCGACTAACAGGAATAACACGATTAGGAAATAAAATGTTTGGCAACGATATTTAGCAACAGGGAAAATGCAACTTTGCAATGCCGACGATTTAGGAATATCGCAACCATCAGTCAGCCATAAACCGAACCATCAACGCGCTCTGTAGACCACATATCAATTCAATTAAATTCAAACTTTATTAAGGACACATCTCATGAAAGGTCCATAACACCAACACAACACAATAATAATAAAATAATAAAAATAGAATAAAAAATACACACACACACACACACACACACATATATATATATATATATATATATATATATATATATATATATATATATATATATATATATATAGGCTAAATATACACACACACACAATTCCACAATGATCATATATTTACATACAGGCTAGAAGAGCTGACAGAGCTCAGTTCAAAGTTGGTTAAGGCTGAAATAATACCATTAATATCATCCAACAGTTTATTCGGTTTCCTTTGGACAATCAACAACTACACAGGATCAAAGCCAACTTCATGGCATGCAGGTATGCCGGTGTGGTCGGTGCTGTTGACGGGACGCACATACAAATAATTGCGCCATCAAAAGATGAGGACGTGTTCGTCAATAGAAATAAAGTACATTCCATCAACACGCAGATTGCTTTTGATGCAACTTTTAACATTCTTGATGTTGCGAAGTGGCCTGCAGGGTCTACCCATGATTCGCGTATTTTAATGGGGAGCGGTCTGAGGCGTGAGGCGCCATGTACCAGTTGGGTGTCACTTGCTGGGTGACAGTGGCTGTCCCTGCAAGACGTCTTGACACCCTATCTCAGTCCACAACCGGGAGCACAGTTAAAGTATAACATGCAAGTGATTACGCAGATTACGATTAGTCCTATGCGTAAAAAACATCGTAGGCCTATTAGCTCTTTGTCGCCTTTTATTTGTTGAATCCATATTTATTATTGTTTGCCGTGTTCCTCCATATATGTTAGGGCACACAAAAATACACGAAATCTTGTGGAGAGAGGATGTGATCACAGTGATCACTGTATGCGCCATTCTCCACAACCGGTATGGGCTTTTATTAAAAGTGTTGAATAGTGGAGATATGCTCATTGAATAATAGTTTGCAGGGTGCTTTTAATTGCCTCCTTGAATTAATGCAATTTACGTATTTTTATTGTTTTTATTGTTTATCTCTCTCTCTCTCTTTAACGTGCATATAGGCTACAACGTCATTATCGTGGTCTGCACAAACTTGTCATCATGCGTGTATTCTGCTAACTGCACTGTCCATAACTATTTGATAGGGATGTCTAGCCGAGGCTACTTCCTTGTTCTTCGGTGATTTAGTGGGCTCGTTTCCACAGAGACCGCCTGCTCTGAACAACCAATCACCGCACTGACCGCTTCCAAACTCGTGCACGAGAATCGACGTAATCCATAGCAACGGCGCGTCACTCTTAGCTCACTCTTAGTGATTTATCCTTAGTATGAGTAGGTCTCAGCGGCTTTGTGAATAACTTTTAAGAAAAAACTCCTACGTAAAATGTTTTAGCGCGAGTTAGGAGCACTCCTAGCGGTAAGATAAAATGCTTTGTGAATACGGCCCCAGGTAGACATTGTGAATGAAGGGGAGTTTAAACCCCTGGCATCTTATTATGCGTCAGTAAGCTGTGTCTCAATTCAGGGGCTGCATCTTTTGAAGGACACGGCCTACGAAGGCCACATCTTCGTAGACCGCGTCCTTCGAAGGCCAAACCGACCGTTGTTAAATGAGATGGTCTACGGAGGATTTCCTGTTTGCGTCACCAGCTGTTCCTGCCCTCCCCATTGCGTCACGAAGCTCTGCTCCTGTCGCCTAGCAACCATGACAGCTGCAGTTGACAATCAGGACACAGCTAGAAATAAAGTCTTATCTTATCTTAACAACAGTTAACGTAGTTCATATGGCTAATAACTATAACTTTAATAATGTAATTTCATATTTAAAATAACCCAAACCTTACTTTAATATTAAAAAATGGTTTAAAAAAGTGTAATACTCGGCCGCTGGTATGGATGGGGACACGCGCGCAATGCATCTTGGGATAGGTTTGGCTGCTCAGGATCCAACCGTGGGATTCTTCGAATTCGGGAAAAAAAGGCTGCATATCTAGGTCGCATTTGGAGGAGCCTTCGAAATGGGACAGCCTTGTCGCCCCGCGGTGACACATTGAGTCTTCAAATGCAGCCTTCGAAGGATGCAGCCCCTGAATTAAGACACAGCTATAATGTGCTAGTCATTTAAGGGAGACAAATATATGGCAAATTAATTAATTAGAGGAAGGCGTTTGCTTTGTATGAGCTTACAGAAACACTGAAAGATCCACAATATACATTCCTAAATGGACATCAGTACTGCTTTTTTTCTAGGCTTCTACAAAAAGGCAATGCAGTGCCTCGCATTTTACAACCTGCAAAATGTTCGGTGTGATTGGCACCTAAAGTAGTAGTAAATACTGAATTCATCATTTATAAAGCATTGTTCCTCCATAAATACTTGTTAGTAGGCAATTCATAAAAATGTATAAATGTATTATAATATAATGAGATAATGGTTTATAAGATCATTTTTAAAGCATATGTTAATGATTTACAAACTATTTACAATGTGTTAATAATGCTTTATAAACAATTAATAATGCTGCCATTCATGATTAGTTCAGATAGTTAAAAAGCATTAAGCATTGTCTTTTGTGTGAGCTCATCTAAAGTGTGGACTATGCCTTACTAAGCATTTATAAATTACGTGTAAAGGCTGGAAATGCCTAATGTACCGTTGCAGCAGTAGCAAGTAATAAGTAGTAACAAGAAGTAAGGCATAGATAGTCCTAATTTTAAATAAGAGCACACTAAATACTTAACTAATGCTTTCTAACTACCTGAACTAATGATGAATTGCAGCATTAAGTGTTTACAAAGCATTATTACCACATTGTTAATAGTTTATAGTAAATAATAAAGTTTTGCTTCATAAATTATCTTCAAAACCATTATCTTATCATTTATAGCTGATTATGAATTGCTTACTAATGAGTATTTATGTAGGAACAGGGCTGTATAAATGATGAATTCATTATGAATGCACTATTTACTACTACTTCTATTAAAGCACCAAAGTCGCAGGTATTCTAAAGTGCTACTAGATTTTCGTAACACATAAAAACAATACATTGATGATACCACAACATAGAAAGTAAACAAAATAATCTGATGTTCATCAAAAAACCTCTGTAATCATCCAAATTTCCTGCATTTCCTGAGGCGACTCAGAGGATGTAAATAAAGCATGAGGAAAAACATCAGTGATTCCCCTACATGCATCCAGCAGTGGTACAGCAGCAACGCTGGATTACTGGATAACATTGCAGTTAGCCATGCCAAAAAACTATGTTGGGAATCCCAACCCCCTATTTGATACCATATATGCCCCCCTACTGCACCCCCTCAATGGTACATTGTCATTATTTTCATTGGAGAAAGATTGTGGAAAAACACTGACAGCAAAGTAGTGTTCTGCTGTAGAAGAATAAAAAATGCATGATAATACTGTAGGTGGCATTAGCTCATGAATGGCTTTAAACTAAATGTAGGAAGCATGAAGATAAAAAGTTCTTATATTGGCAAGCGATCTTAATTAAGATCAAATTTGGCTCACACACATAGTGCCCTCACATGCTATTTCTTGCATTGTTATGTTATATTATTATACCATTGTAAGAGACCATTTGTGTTGGTATACACCAGAGCCCTACTGGAATCAGTGATCACTCGAAAACCTCTCCGTGCACGCACAGTACACACATCAGCACCGTGCACTCGCACATCAACATAGTGCACCTCTCACACACACGTCAGCACTGCTGCTGGAAAAAATCATAGGGGAAACACTGAGCATTGCCACTTAAATAGAGCCACCGTTTAATGGACACAACACCAACACAACCCTTTCTCCTCTAACCTGTGGATATCATTAGAGCAAACTGTTCTGTTCTGTAAACGCAACAGAAGACAGAGTACTCTGGGGAGAACGAGTGTGAAGGTCAGGGCCATCGGAAGTCCTATTACATCATCCACATCTCTCTCTAGTAAGAGAAATGTGGTAAGAGAGTATGCAGGAGACTCACAGAAGCATCTTTGATGGTCTCGTCCCCTGCAGCTAGTTTGGCTATCCTGCTGATGATGGGCGACACGTTGGTGGGCCCGTACAGCTGGATCTTGGGAAGGCAGTTCTGGTACGCCTCAACCACGCCTTGGATCTCTGGTCCATGAGGGCACCGCAAACAGAAACATCAAAATAAAAGAAATGGCTAGCTAGATAAACTAGAGGTTTGAGTAGCTGAGTATATATATATATATATATATATATATATTGAAACATCATACAAGAAGTGCAAATCTGTCTACTCACCTTCACATTCATCATCTTCAGGGTTGAAATTAATAGCAAAGTCATGGGAAACCTGTACAATTGGAAGTGTATACAGTAAAGAATATTTCAAGATTATTTTACCAATTACAAAGCAATGGTCTTATGATAAGTGAGCAAATATCCAATATCTGCCAGCAGTATACATTCAGATACTGGAATTAGATATAAATCCTATACCTGTTATCAGCATTTGAAAGTATGGCCAATATAAACATGTTATACTGTAATAGGCCTACCCCTTTTAGAAACCTCATAGAACTCAAATTCCCCAATTACAGTCCTCATTCTAGATCAATTACATTCCTCATTTTAGATCGCAACTGGGAAGTCAGAGGAGAGAATTGAAAGCAATGTAGCACAAAGTACAATTGTGTTTTTTGATTTAGTATTTGTTTTGTTTAAAAAAAGATTTCATGCATGCAGTCCTAAAAAGTGCTCATTATATTGCTTGTTATTATATCAAATAAGACAATGTTTTCTTGGTGGTAGGTCTGTTAATGGATACATGGTTGCATTTGATGTTTTATGAGTTTCATTGTCATTACGATTTTATGAGTATGCGTAGGAGTTGTTTCTGAATTGCTTTCTTAATATGACGATCTTCCAAATAAAAGAGGATATTAAGGCATGATTATACATTGGGATGATCGGGGAGGGACTCCACCCCGGGGTAATCAATATTATTTATGGTTGTAATGTTATGCCCTCCTTAACACTGAACAAACGTTGCATCTGTGTTAGAGAAAATGAGCTTTGAGGTAAAACCTCCCTCTGTGTTAAAGTTTCAGATGGTTTTACTACAGAGAGAGTAAGGGTAAAAAAAACTACGATCTTTGATGGAATAAAGCTCTGAATAAAAGCATCTAAACAAGCTGTACACACTGTTTCGTATTTTTTTTCAATTTCCTCATCCTTCCATCCTATATTTTGATTGGATAATTTTTTTTTTAAATCAACAACAAAGAAAACGGGAGTTTTGAGAAGGGGATTCTGACAGAATGACATGAACGTTGAGAAAATAGGTCACACACGAACGCCTGTGTGTTGTACCCCATATATTCCCCATACCCCATATATTCCCCATATATATGCCTCAGAGAGGCATATATATGGGGAATATTAATGCTAGATAACAGCATGCATTTAATTTTGTAGACTGTAAAAAATACAATTGTCTTGTTTATGAATGTGAAATGAACATGGAATATGGACACGGAAAGAAGATGGAAACAGTCCAGAGAATAAAAGTTCACAAATCATTTACCTCATAATTTGGTGGAATTCGGGCCCCGAATCCCAAGGCAGAAAATCTTTTGTCACTGAAATGCAATTTAAATAAACATTCATTATTTTTTTATGCATTCTCAATCTAACATTATAACACCATTCAAAATGAAAACAGATGTATATTAGCATACACACATTCCCAAGAACAAAGCCAAACAACTCACTTGAGTTAGTATTTGAAACCCATTATGTTGTATGTGCAACCATCTTTTGTAAATAATTGTGCATTTGTTCATCTGTTTTTATAATGTTACTGATCATGTTATTATTTTCATGGTCTAGTTGGTATTACTGTAATAGGCTCCGCTATGATCAAATGAAAACATGGATGAAATATTCATATGTACACTTCCAAGAACAAAGCCCTGCTTGTCTGCATCTCAACAATCTAAAAAACATCCCTGATTTACCATTTCCCATGTATTTCACTGTCACCAGCCATTTAGAAGCATTAGTGTTGTTTTGCTGTTGTTCAACTGTGGGGGGTTTTGTCATTTCGCTTGGTTATGTACAACATGGATGGTCTAATATCATTGTCATGAGCTCTACTGCCATCTGCTACTCCCTGTTTGCAAAGCAAAGCGTAGTATTGCAGGATTAAAAGGAAGACACCTAATGGGGAACTGGAGGAGAACTCTGCAAGATAGGAGGAAATCCTTTTGGGAGTATCACGAAGCCTACTGTACATCACTCAAGAGGATACACCACACCACATGTGCCTAAAGCTTGTTTTAAAAAGATTTGTTTCTGTAAACCAGTGTTTCTAAAATGGGGGTACTTTAAAGCATTGCTGTCTATATTTCTAAATTCTGTTTCTATTCTAAATATGACCTTTTTGTTGTTCTCATATTGTTTATGAACAATTGTCAAATAATGCCACCATAATGATAATACAATTAGTTGAATCTGAATACCACCTTGAAATAAAATATTTGTATGTGCATTCTCACCATTTAATGTTCAGTTCTTTGTCATTAGTGAAAAAATAGTTTGATAACCACTGCTGTAAACTATCCTATTCTCTCCACTATCCATTGAAGTCACAACCATATGCATTCTCGCATATGGTTGTCGCATATGGTTATCGCATATCCATATTAAGTTGATAGAATCTGTACCACGTGACATGAATATTAGGGAGACAGGTTGCTGCAGAGAGCTCTGACCGTTTTTGTGTGTTCCCCCTCTACTCAGCCTAATGATGTATTTTAGGAACAGGACCACTGCTGACACTAATACAGCCCCACAATACTGCAGTACAGTGAGTTCGCCTATCATGCGAACGAATGGGATGGGAAACCATAGGAAATGGAAATTGTTCATAAGAGTACATTCAAATGCTGCAAAGTAGTGGAGTCTTACCTTCATCTATTCATATCTCCACGTTTAAGCAAAATGTGCCATAAATATTATAATATTGAAAGAATAAATCAGAAAGATAGCCTCAAGTAGAAATTGCCTTCTCAGTCATAATCTTCTGAGGTACATATTGCTGATAAAGGAGGAAACTAATGCCTAAAGGCAATCGGAAAGAATAATTATTAATGGATGTTATCAAATAAAGGTAATTATTTGTACAACAAACTTTGGCCCTTTGGTTCCAAGCTTTTAAATCAAGCTTTAATAGCCTTTCAGTAATCAGTTATTACTGAAATAGAGTAATAGACAGTAATAGAGATTTTTCAAAGTGTACTTCATTTTACAAATAAAGGCAATATGAATTTGTGCCAGCCAGTACACTTTCAAATGTTCCATCGATTAAAAAAACAGAATTTTTAGAATCATGTTTGGTAATGCTTTATATTAAGGTCCTTGTAATAACCATTAATTAATAGGTAATAAGGCCCTTGTAAGTCCTTACAAGATGCTTATTAACATTATTGTGTGTTTATAAGCCTATATAAGTGTTAATAATGGCATTATAATACAGTTAATAGCAGGCTATAACACATTTATAAGCGCTTATAAGAAACTTGTTAACAGTTTGCAAATGCTTAAGAACATTAATAAAAGCCTCATGAGTATCTTATAATTGTTCATAATAGCATTACAAACACCCATAACCCACCCATTACGACTTTGCCATGCCTTTATTAATCTTCTTTTGTTTGCGTATTGATATTAAAATATACTTTATTGCTCATCTATTATAAGTTAACTATGCACTTGTTTAACAGTTAACTATGCTTTTTGCAGCTACTGGATCTAAAGCGAGAACAATGCCTTATTAAGGCTAATAAATATTTCATTATGTGTTAATTACTGGTTAATGATTTTCATAACCTCCACATCTAGAATGTGGTCAAGGCTGATATAATGGGAAGAAAAAAAAACAGAAGCTGCAAAAAGCATAGTTAACTGTTAACAAGTGCATAGTAAACTAATAATAACGGCATAATAAAGTATATTTTATTTTAGTAAAGCAAACAAAAAAAGATTATTAAAGGCATAATAATGCATAATACATGATTTATTAGCCTGAATAAGGCATTGTTCTCGCTTTAGATCCGGTAGCTGCAAAAAGCATAGTTAACTGTTAACAAGTGCATAGTTAATTTATAATAGATGAGCAATAAAGTATATTTTAATATCAATAAGCATACAAAAGAAGATTAATAAAGGCATGGCAAAGTCGTAATGGGTGGGTTATGGGTGTTTGTAATGCTATTATGAACAATTATAAGATACTCATGAGGCTTTTATTAATGTTCTTAAGCATTTGCAAACTGTTAACAAGTTTCTTATAAGCGCTTATAAATGTGTTATAGCCTGCTATTAACTGTATTATAATGCCATTATTAACACTTATATAGGCTTATAAACACACAATAATGTTAATAAGCATCTTGTAAGGACTTACAAGGGCCTTATTACCTATTAATTAATGGTTATTACAAGGACCTTAATATAAAGCTTTACCTCATGTTTTGACATGATAGAAATGACTAATGCACACTTCTAGAGATGGCACATGTTAAGCATTGTTGTATGCCTATTTCTGTCTTGATGCACCACATGTGAAGAGGCTCTATGGAGCATTGTAAATAGCATATTGAACCCAGTGAAAGAGTGCTCTCGTCACAGCAAAGGATCATCTGCCCACACAGAAAAGAGCCAGCCACTCTTCATAATGCACTCCCAGGACAGGATACTAACATCACCTGATTTACTACAAGAGGTTTCCTTGGTAGCTGTGGTTGTGCCTCAAAAGCAGTATTTACAAATTGAAGAACTGCCCACACATGCCGTTATGGTACAGTATGTATGTATAACTGAAGGTGTTGCATACATATATAGATCCATACATATAGCCTACATCAGATGAAATCGCATAGCAACGTGAACTAGCTACATGGGATAACTGGGTTTGCAATGTCTCTCATCCTAATGTCTGTAGCATGATCTGCAATGCTATAATTATTTATAAAGTCTTTGCATAACATTCAATAGGAGGATGTGCATAAATCAAAGTCAATACATATATAGATCCATACATGAGATGAAATCTTGTAGCAACATGAACTAGCTACATGGGATAACTGGGTTTGCAATGTCTCTAGCAGGATCTGCGATGCTATAATTATTTATAAAGTCCTTGCATAACATTGAATAGGAGGATGTGCATAAATCAAAGTCAGAGGGTGCTAATCCTCGCTTGACTTCCACAAAGGAGAGACCATTTTCTCTGGAACTGACAAAAAGTCTTTTGTTTCCAACCAGCATTAGCCTTTAATTTATCACTCAATGAATCAGCTGGGAATATCATCATCCAATCCCAATCCACGATACATTCATGCAGCATCTATATTAGTCATAAACTAATGGTACACTGATACTACTAGTTATAAACTAATGGTATATTGCTACTACACCCTATATGTTTTTGAATGTGTCTAAATCTAGCTTCATATATTATGTGTTAAAATGCTCCTCCTTTCTATTTGTTTTACACTGTTACAAAAGGACATTGATGAGATTGAAGTGGCAACTGGTCTCCTTTCACTGGGCTTGATATACCAGCCACCACCTTTTCACAGACGCGTCATTGTAGGACAAACACCTCTGTGAAAAGGGTCTCTTAATAAAATGACACAATCAGCCACCAATTAACAAATTAACACACAGGAACAAACAACAGAGAAACCAACAAAGACAGGACAGGGGAATGAACTCAAATGAAACTCAAATTAGAGCGAAACATGATGGATCAAAACCAAACACAACTAACTTGTTGAGATAAGGAACTGAACAGTTTGGATGAGAAAGTGGGCATCAGGGAGCTTTTGTATATGTGTATATATATTTTGTATATGTATTTTGTACATGTGTATGTACATTCACTGGGTTTTTTTTACAGGTTCTGTGTTTTTCGATGGTGTACACGTGTTCCTCAGACCATCTTAGGAAAGGGGATGGTTCATCGTAAGGGGTGATTCCATCAGGTTGACCAACCTGTCGTAGTCTTGACAGATCTCTCCCACTGCTATCAGAGCCTTAAGGTACTCGTTGGGCTGGTAGGGGTTGATGTAGTGCAGTGAGCAACTGTTCCTTGGATCCCCATTGGAGGCTGTGAAGTCAATGGCTACCTGAAAACTCATATATTTATCACAAATTATACTTTAACATTGTAGAATGTTTACAGTATACATTCACCATATTGACAGCCCATATATATTGCCATTATTTAGCTGTGTTCTGTCAACACACCTTTCCTAAATCTAATAATGTAATAATAATAATTATTATTATTATTATAATTATAATAATAGTAATATAATTATTAATTAATCATAGGCCTACTTTTTTATTCACTGTTTAAAAGTAAAGAAAAGGAGTGAACCCACTTTTTCGATTTATTGTTGTTGTTATTATTATTATTATTATTATTATGTAATTAATAAATAATACCAATACCAATACAACACCAATTCAATAGAGTGGTGCAGGAATGGGTCCTAAAACCTGGAAATCCGTTAGCATTTTGGCACTTCCGGTTCCCTCGTCCCAAAGTTTTTTGAATGGGTTTTTGGTTAGATGCCTGAAATAAGGTCTGTGGTTAACACAATCTTAAGAGATTTACACGTTTTGGTCTACGACATAAAATACGTCAGTAAATACCCCACTCATGAATTTTGAAGCTTTTGCGTGTCTTAAAAAACTTCTGGCGATTGCATTTACGCTTCAAAAATCATAAAAGTAGTGTTCATTGGTGAAGAATATCTTGCTTAACAAAACGTATAAGTATCATAAACTTTTGTTTGCCACAGAGTTTATTTTCTGCAATAATCCCAAATCCAATTGAAAAACCCATGTGTGTTTGTAACCCTTCAAGACATTTTATTTGAGAAAAGAACAAAGAACGGCACTGAAGTCTTTCCTCGAAAAGAAATATGTATTCGGAGTTTTGATTAATTACGTAGTCAGAGCCGTCGCTCTGACTACGTCACCTTCTTCGTTGCTCTGATTGGTAGCGCTATCCTATTGCGTGCAGAGGGAACTTGAAAGACAACCGTTTATCCCGCCCACACTGCCAATGGAGCTGAGCCAGACCTTACATCTTTCTGATGTGGGTCTGGCTTGCCAGGCTAGGCCGTACCCACCATTGAGGTCAACAAGGTCCGGACCTCGGTATTTTTTCCGAGGTGTATATAATAAAAGTCGTGAAATAATTGCCAAAAAATGACTTTACTTTGGTGCAGCAAAGACATTGTACAATGCCAAGATTACGACTTGCGCATCTGATCACCGCGTCATTGCTTGTGTGTGTGTGGGGAAGTGGATCAACTTGTCATTACAAACTCTTTGATTATGTAACAACTTGAGGCAGCGCCAGGACCAGGTCATTCATCCCCAGACATCATTTGACCAATAGCTCCTGTGCGGTCACACTGTTAAACAGTGGCCATCCATCATGATGCCGGCTAGTTGTTTCACTTGAGTCAATTAACTAGCTAGCTAGCCAGCAATGATTGCATTGGCGTTTAAGGAAAAGGTAACATCTATGCTAGATAATCTTTGAAACAATACTTATTTAAGGCCATTCATGTTTGGAATATATGATGGTGTGTTGTCAACAATCAACATTCATGTAGGCTAATTCATGTCATTTCAGTGAGTCTAAATGGACATGGTTGAACTCTGACAAAACACTTCGGATGATCTCCACTGCCCTCTCCATGGATAATCCACACACACACACACACACACACAAAATCAACCTATGCTCCCATATTTGGTCATGATTAGATTTCAATGGTGTCTGTAGTGTGAATTTCCCTTTAGTTGAACACTTTAATTAAACATTGTCAGAATTCATTTTCGTGATCATTTTAGCCTCTTCTGTATTTCCAGATTGTAGTGTGGATCATTTATTGCAACATTTAACCTGATTCTCATGTATTACTGCTTGACAGATCATTTATGCAACTGCCCACTGACATGGTTTTAAAGCTATTGGTATCCAATTGTTGCTCTCCAAACGTCTTAAAATGCACATATTTAGATCAGGGAAATCAAAAAATGTTCGGAGGGGCATGCCCCTGAACCTCCCTAGCATACTCGGTTTTTGGACCTCAGTATTTCTAAAACCCTGCGTACGGCCCTGACTGTACTGTACAAAAATAAGTATACAGTAAGTACAGTATATAATGCAAAAGCATATTCTTCATAAAGTACAGTTGATTGATATACTCCAATTTATTATATTATATTGATATATTCCAATTTATTATATTATATTAATATATTCCATTTATATATATATATATATATATATATATATATATATATATATATATATATATATATATATATATATATATATATGCTGATGATCTAGTTCTGTTTTTTTCAGTTTCAACACCAACACAGACCCGGCACCCACATGCATGCAGGCAACAACTGCAAGGAAAAGCAAGTGTGTGCCTGGAACCATGTGGTCCACTTGATTAATATTCATTGCCTCCGTAATTCAGCATGAGAGAGGGGTCGCCATGGAGGGCACAGTAAAGGGCCAGAGTTGAAATACATTTCTGTGTTCATTCCAAAAAATCATCAAACATAAAACAAAAATACATTGTAAATAACCTTTGGGAGAAATGTGTTAAGATTAATCAAAATACATCCCTGGGTGTGAATGTTTCTGGCCTGTAAACAGTCGGTGTCTACAATGACAGACATATTGAGTTCTATTATACCTCCTGTAACAAAACCAGAAAGTAGGGGAGTACACCCTTCTGTGTTGCTCCAACCTACTTGGTGACATGTTGCTGAAACTACGTGGTCTGATTTACCGTAAAATGGATCTGGCATCCTCCCATGATGTAGTCCAAGAAAGAGTACACTCTGTGCAGCTGATTGGAGAGAAGGCACAAACAACACACTGTTGTCAGGAGCATTTAGGAGTCACTTCACTGCAGTCATGTTGAGCACAGTGAACAGTCATCATTGGGGACTTATTCTACAAATGTCTTGACGGGTATCATTTGAGAACTGCATAGTTGTGTTCGTTCCGTACTACCATTGGTGATGTTTCTGTATAAAATTTGACGGGCTGTTTTAAATACGTGTGAACAAATATAAATAATAACTTAGCACTACATGCTTTGTTATATATTTTAACCAACTTTATTCCCATTGTTTTAATCTAGGAAGCTTTATGTATTGCTCAGAGAAGAGATAGAATAAAAGTGTCTGTGGAGCATAGCTTGTATGGAGGTAGGGATCGGAAGAGAGAAGGAGATTTGTTGAATTACAACTGTAGCTTTGCCAGTAGGTGTGTGTGTGAGCGAGAGGGTAGGTGTGTGTGTGAGAAGTTAGGTGTGCGTGTGTGAGCGAGAGGGTAGGTGTGTGTGTGAGAAGGTAGGTGTGCGTGTGTGAGAGAGAGGGTAGGTGTGTGTGTGAGAAGGTAGGTGTGTATGTGAGAAGGTAGGTGTGCGTGTGAGAGAGAGGGTAGGTGTGTGTGAGAAGGTAGGTGTGCGTGTGAGAGGATAGGGGTGTGTTCCATTCGACCATAATACATTAATTTCCTGCGGTTGGTAATTTCTGACGGGAAACATGACAGATGTATTGAATGAAATAAATATTACATTATAATATATATATAATATATATATATAGATTGTAAATGGGCCAAATTTGACTGGAACACAACCCACACATTATGGTCCATAATAATATATGGACCAACATGAGTGATGAGCAGGTCCATACTATGTGGCATCTAATGTGTCGTGTTGTGTATGGAGTAATGAAAACATGAGCACAGTCAGGTGGGAATGGTTTGGCCCTCACCTTCAGGTCACTGAGGATGACAACACCCGAGTTCTTATAGTTCCTTTTCTTTTGCTTGTACTTTGGATTTACACAATCCCATGAGACCTTGGAGATTAACATTGACAACGAACAAAGAAAATGTTATATTATAATATTTCTAAAAATGTAAATGAGATATGAATGTGAAATAAAACATTTTAACAATACTACCTTGTTCCCACTGGATATTTTCTGCATTTCCCTGAAAGTTGCATAGAACTCTCCAATGAAGTCATGCTTTCCTCTGGAGTCATAATCCCAGACAAGGCACTGTTGCACACACACACACACACACACACACACATACACATATATATAACATCTTGTAGACTGCCTAATTGATAAACGATGTCAGCGTTTTTATTATGCCCATTCTTCCTAATCCGTCATATTGCTCTTAAGGCTGGTTAAAGGTACAATGTGTAGAATTAAGTGGCATCTCTTGACAGAAATTGAATATAATATTCATAAGTATATTTTAATTGGTGTATAATAACCTGAAAATAATAATCGTGTTTTCATTCACTTAGAATGAGCCGTTTATATCTACATGGGGAGCGGGTCCCCTTCCACGGAGGCCGCAATGTTGCACCACCATGTTTCTACAGTAGCCCAGAAGGGACTAATGGCTGTAGAGAAATAAAGCCTTCATCGTTGCATATTGTTGTTGAGACTAAAATAGGTTTGTTCGCCAACATCCAGTAGCTGGCCCAGGGGGCGGAGTTCCCCTGCCTTCGATACGTTTTACAATAATATCCGCCCACCAGGGACGTCCCACCATCAAAACTGAAAATGACATTTATAGCAGCATAGTGCTACTGTGGTGGTGTATTAAGATAATCTCAATAGCAATTTATCTAGTTTGAAAGTGTTTTTTTTAAGTTAAAGATATTGGATATTCAAAGATATTCATGCTCTGAATTAGCGATGTGACATGGTGAACTAAAGACGTGATCACCGGTATGAGTCCTGTGTGTCTAGTGGTGTACTCGCTAAGGAGACGGGGCTGCCAAGTGTAACCGTTGGGCAGCAGCACTCCTCTCTCTATAGAGCCATCGTTTGGTCAATATTTCTACACAATAGGCACATTACCCTGCTCTAAACAATAGCCTAACTAAAGTGCAATTAAACCGATACATCTCATGTTACAAAATGTTCTGAATGGATATAACATTAAAATGGCTGTTTAGAAGTGTATCCCACTAGCTCTACAACAGTACATTTTAGTGTATCCACCATCTAAACTAAATGTGAGATTTATAGCAGCATAGCGCTACTGTGGTGGTGGATTAAAATAATCACACATCTCTAGAGCAATTTATGGCATCTGGAAGTGTTTTTTTTGTTGTTAGATATTGGATATTCAACAGATATTCAACAGATATTCACGCTCTGAATTACAGTGATCTGACGCGGGGAACTAAAAACTTGATCACAGCTATCGCAGACTTAAACAAAAAAACAAAATGAGTACACATTGAGATTTGGACCGTGTATTACATTACAGTTTTCTGGTATTTATTGCACCCCTAGTACCTACTGGCACCTTACTGGCCACTACAGGCCACTGTAGCTTCTCCTACACCGTTGGAAAGGGAGAGGTGAGGGGCGGGTATTCAGTTTGTTTTAATCTGCAACCTCACTGCTAGAGGCCACTAAATTTTACACATTGTACCTTTAAAGCTGGTAGTGACACCAGAGGTCTAGCAGGGCATTTGAGCATAGAGGACACGCCTTGCCTTGAGTTTCCTGTCCTCATCGCAACTGCACAGGGATATGAGAGACACTTTAAAGGGCTCCCAAACCGGGTTCAAGTTGTTTTTGATCACCTATTAGAACAAGGACAACAAAACATGTTGAGTGAAAATGGTGCTACAAAAAGTAACCTGCAACATTACACTTAGAATCGGAGTACTTTCAGATGAGAAGACACGGTAGCCCTACCTCAGTCCTGTGCACCAGCTGTTCAGTTCCATCGTCATTCATTCGATAAATTTCCAGAAATGGGTCAGACTTACTGAAGAGATCCTGCAAAATTGTGTCATTTCATTATGAAAAAACATAATCTTAAAATAATTGATGTCACTGTGAATACAAATAAAAAGGTGTGTAAAGTAAAGAGCATTCTATTGAAGTTCAAAACAAAGGAATACACATGCATGCCTTAAAAGAGGTGTTTGAATATCTCTGCGGGCACTCTGTGGGGTCAAAGGCAGTGCCCAGACCTGCGAAATGTATGTTGATTTCCACTGTGCTACTAGTGTCCCAACAAGAAGGAGACTGTTGAAGAAGCTACCCAGTTCAATGGCTGAGAGTATAGTGAATGTGTTCCAGTCAACCATATCCAGAGCTCTGCATAAAACCGGTCTTTATAGAAAGATGGCAAGAAGGAAGCAATTCATCAATAAAAGCAGGTCAAAGCATGTCTGAAGTCAGCCAGAAAGCATGTGAGTGACCCAGCTAAGATGTGGGACAGGATTTTGTGATCTGATAAAACCAGGATAGAGATTTCTTTCAAAGCACTATACATGGTGCAAAACCTAAGAAGGCCAATGCCTCACAAACACCCATCGCTCACAGCGAATCATAGTCTGTGGATGTTTTTCATCAGCAGGGAGTGGGCATCTTGTTAAAATTGATAGGGGAAATACATTGTGCAAATCATTAAGCAGATTCTCTGCAAGAGAACCTAAATACCTTAAATGTGACAATGACCCCAAGCACAAGGCTAAGCCAACTATCTAATCAACAAACACAACACCTGGTGCCAGTCTGCCAAGATCAATGGACAAAAATCACTCTAAACTCTGCAAAGCTGCTAGATACTTAGCACTTAATTACCCAAATTAATATTATAATAATATTATAATTATTTCATTAAACATAATACATAATTGGCTTTTGCGGCAATGACAGCAATTATTTGTGGTTGAAATAATAATAATACATTAAATAATACAATTAATTTTGTATTAAGAGTATCTTAATAATACATTAATAGCGGCCTAAAGGTTAGAGAAGCGCGTTCGTGACCGGAAGGTCACCAGTTCGTTCCCCCGACCAGCAGGAAAAATCTGGGCGGGGGAATGGTAAATGGACTGCATTTATATAGTGCTTTCTCAGAGGTATGACCTCACATTCACCCATTCATACAGACATTCATACTCCGACGGCAGGTCAGCCATGCAAGACGACAGCCAGCTCACCAGGAGCAGTTAGGGTTAGGTGTCTTGCTCAGGGACACCTCGGCACTTAGCTAGGAGTAGCCGGGAAGCGAACTAGCAACCTTCCGATTACTAGGCAACCTCTACCTCCTTCGCCACTGGGAAGTAAATGAACAAGACTCGCCCCTCCCTCCCACCATTGGAAGTGCCTCTTGAGCAACAACTGCTCCAGTGGAGCTGCTCAGTGGCCAACAGTCGAAGACTATGGTTGTATTGGGCAGTTTCTAAGTGTGAATGCTGTGGAACTGTGTGAGTGTGAAGCAGGGAGTTGCTGAAAAAGAGCATCCATGCTCAGCGAACTTACCCTGGCCCTAACCCAGACACCTGAATTGGGAAAAACTTGGAATTAAGGAAACGGTGAATCCAGTGAGACAACTGCTAGTGGTAACTGAGGTAATTGAGGTAACTATAGACCCACAGAGGAAACCGCGACCCTACTGCCAATTGCCCCAGTGTGAGATAGTGAGCCCCTACTGCTGGAAGTAGTGAACCATTGACTGTGATCTTGTGTCATGCGTTGGGAGCTTTAACTACTTCCATCCATTGCGGCGGTGTGGTGAAAACTACTTTAAGCTGTTTAGAATTACAGAACTCTCCTGATAACTTTTACTTATGAGGCTCCAAAGAATCCAACAAAGCAAACTGGATGTAAATTAGACGAGTGATCAAAAAGAAGATTAGGTTTTTGAGAATATTCCACATTGCGGAAATTGTAATGGATAAAAGAAATTGGCCTCTGGGATATTTGCAGGCTTTGAGGAGACGCAACATATGCCACCAAATGAATGCCTTCAGATGACACAGTGTGTGGGATATGTCTGTATTACATGTGCACTATTCATCTTCTGACTGTAGCACCCCATATGGTCCGATTTGGACGATCTTTGGACTGATTCATTTTGACCCATGTGCCGTTCCGTACACCATTTTTTGACGATGATTGGCTGAAGTTATTATGGCCTCTGGCAGCCATGTTATTTGGTAAATCACCTTCATCTTACTTGACCGATTAGAGCCTTGACCCTCAACTGTCCCGTTATAGCGCCCCCATGAGGCCAATGTGGCATCTTTTGGCTGTCTGGCTGGGTTATAGACATGGGAGCCCAATTTGGTATGAATTGGATCTACTGTTTAGGAGATATACCTATTTCCTGTCAAAGTGGACAACACGTTTAAGTCTCTGGGGGCCATATGGCTTTGAATTTCACAATTCTTTTGATAACTTTTATTCTGTGGGAGATTGGGAATCTGGATTGGTTGGAATTGGACAATTGGTCTGGGAGATGTGAAAAGCAGGTTTTGCATACAATTTTAAATGGCGGTTCTGTTGGCAGAGGTCCATGGTCTCATTAGCAAAGTTATGTTAAAATGTTGCAACATTGACCCATTGGTGGTGCTAGAGACTGGGTCAGAGTGATTCCTTTTTAGAAATTTTGGCCATTTGAGACTGTTGTGGATAAATGTTGATACATTTTGGTAAAAAGTGAGCCAGGGGAACATGCCAAACTAGCGAATGTGGTGGAAAAATAACAATAAGTGCCTTGCACCTTCGGTGCTTGACACCTAATAATTAAACTGGCAATAACAATAGGTTATTGTTATTGTCTATTTTGATGTTGACTAGTCGACTATCAAAACCATTAGTCGACACTGTGCATCGTTGGTGTTATTTTAACACAAAAAGCGAAATATCATATAGGATTGCTGCATGGACGTCAGTGGCTTTCAGATACTACTCATCAGTCCGAGTCCAACTCGTTACGTCAGAGCTTCAATGTAGCCTTAAAGTTTCAGAAGATACACGGCTTCCATAGTGTGAGAGTAGACCTACTTCCAGTTATCACAAAGCAAATAGGTGGTTTGAGCTAGAGCTATAGTACTTGAGTCCGGTCTCGGACTCAAAGCCGGACTCGACTTGTCTTGGACTCGTTGGTATTTGCACTCAGACTTGTCTCGGCCTTTGGCCATTGGGCTCACCAAATATTCTAGTTGGTCTGGACCGAGTCCAGCTGCCGAGTCCAGCGAGCTTGTTCAGAAAACAGGCATTGGTTTAATTAATTCAAAATAGAACAGACATTGACATTGGCCGCCTGTTGACATTGGCCGGTAACCAGTTGTATGCCTGCCACAACACATCTCCAAAAATTTGGAGATGTGAAAAATCATAAACAGGAAAGTAAGTGCCCGAAGAGGATTCATTCTTCTGTCTCGGGCCTGACTCTTTCACTCATTTGGACTTGGTCTTGACTCGGACTTAAACCTCTTTGGACTTGGTCTTGACTCGGACTTAACCATTAGAAGTGATCGCACGTGACCTTTTAGTATCGGCTTAGCTTGCTTGGAACCTCAATTGAGGTGATACCAAAAAAGAAAAGGGGCAGTTAACCCTTTACTGGTTGTATTGAAGACATTTTTGACGAGAATTGATCATTGTTTTTGGGTGAAAAAAATATGATATACCTCCCACGATTAATCGACTACTCAACTACGTTTTGGGAGTAGTTGTCGACTACTAAAATGCAGCAGTTGCCCAAATGAGGTATGTATAAATAAAACCCTTTTTTTAAATTAAAGTTAAAAATTAAATATACAGCTTTTTGAAATGTGAAGCTGACAAATATTTTTGCTGTTGCTATGAGTTTACAATAAAGACACTGACTGGGAAAAGATGTGTGAAAATAATTTGGACAAATTGGATTACTTGTAAAGGGGGTGAACACGTTTGAAAGGCACTTGGTTGTTTTTTCATATTCATTACACATTCATCGTGATTGTTATGAACAGCTGCCTACAATAGGCTTCACTAAACAAAGGTGAAAAACATAGAGGCCTTATACTGATATACACAGCTTGTCCGCTACGAATCTGGCACCCGTGTTTACTACCATAATGAATCAAATCAGCAAAAGGAAGTCTTTCTGACATGACGTCTCAAGTACAGGACTTGGGAGAAGAGCAGCCACTGATTGTTAGGTCAATTGATTCTTCAGGGCAGAAAAAATATAATTAATGTATGTGTGTGTGTGTGTGTGTGTGTGCATGCATGCATGTGTGTGTGCACGTGTGTTTGTGTGTGTGTCTGTGTGTGTGTCTGTGTGTACCTTTGTTTGTTAGAGAAGGGCAAAGAATGACACAGTTAACGCCACATTTCTCGCCACATTAGCAAGATACATCACCACAGGGACAGACACAAGAACAGAGATAGCACCCCCCCCCCCCCTTTTTTTTGTTGTCATGGCAACCGCTAGCCAGTGGTGGCAGCAGGGACTGATGTGAATCGGCAGTTAATCTCACTCAAACACAATCAAGAGTTATTTATTACATTTGTTACAAACCCTGTCTACTGATCTACTTAACAAAGTGCAATATATACATGAGATCAAGGACAAATAATTCAAGAGTCAACAGATTTTTACAAATTGATCCATTGATTTTCTATGGCGAAGAACGGCTGAATTCATGTATGTTTAAATAGTAATCCTGATCTCCAAGTGCCTCTTTTACTTTATTAATTCCTTAAAGGTTAATTCCTTAAAGCTTCCTTAAAATAATTACAACGGATGAAAGGTTAGAATGGAAAGACTATGAAAGCTGTTGACGTCATCCATGTCTCATAGACCCCATTAACTCACTATTTATGGGTGGGTGTGCGGGTGTGTGTGTGCGTGATTGCGTGTGTGTATGGGGGGGGGGGGGGGGGGGGGGGGGGTGTTATTCCATTACACAGTTGTTGCTAATTTTGTGCAAACAACTGCCACCTATTGCATGTTGGTATATCCTATTCAGAGTCAAAAGTGTGTAGATTTAATTGATGATAAACACTTTCCCTGAACACTCATTTATGTAATTTCAACCTAAAGAGAAAGGAACATATTATTTAAATCAGCTAATATATTGTTTGGTATTTCAGTGTACACACTTGTTGGAAAATACATTTCATGAGCTGCAGAGGTTGTTTTTGTTGACAAACTGGTATCTCTATATGTTTTGGTATTTGCCAATTGGTTATTTTCAGAAATCAGTTTTCCAATTTTTACTAGGAATCTGTACTTCTCTTTTTACATAGCATTACATAGGCAATTATTCCTAGGCCATTCATGTTTCGCCATACTATATTGCTATCCTCATGAGAGCCAAGAGACGCTGGGGATCACAGATGTAACTAAAGCCCTGCTGCTGACTGAAATATGAAGTCTTTGCCTTAAGCCATTCTGTGGATGCAGCAGCTAAGGTCATTGATTCCCCCTTGTGTCGTCAACACTGTTGTGATGGCTGTTTATTTCGCTACATTGGTTGTTTTCTTTGTTTTCTTTTCTTTCAGCTTTACTGCATGATTCAGCTAGACCATATGCATATATACTGGTCTCGCTATAAGTCTGTAGGCTGTGCGTTTCAGATTGAAATGCAGATGGTTTGCGGATGCAGAGTATCTCAAACAGGAAATGGTAGGATTAAGAGGCAAAGGTGAGGGTCAATGGTGAGATGCATACTATTTTAGGATTTAAAATACAGCATATTTGAGAAGTTACAAGCGAGAGGAAAAGAGCGGGGGTGTTTGAGTATGTTTTGTTTCAGCCGTAGAAAGAAAATAAATACAAAAGTGATATTGGTGGATTGTGGAGGCATCACATTCCTGCGGCATTAGCTAACACCACAAAATAACGTCAATGAAATGCTAAACAAATAGTTATTAAACAACTATTTGTCCATGCATGAAAAATGCTGTATTTCTAAAAACAAGTCTTTAACTGTTGTACCTTATCATCCAGCTTCTTAGCACAGAAGGAAAGCTCAAGGTATCCATTGTTGCCAGAAATCTCCTCTGCATGCACCTGAAAAAAAACAAAACCCAGTTTGTGTTGTGTAAAGCCTAACATGCAAAAGAACATGAAAAAAAATAAAACCCATCATTCAGTTATACTTCCATTTTGAAGTGAGTTAGTTTTACCTTTTTTAATTAGTTACTAGACCAAAATACAAGAACACAACATGGGTCGGACAAGGCCTAGTCAAATGTCGTATTATCAATAGCATTTGATGAACATTTTCCTGCTATTTCCTCATACTGCCAGAGTAAAAGTTTAACATAGATTTGATTGAACTAGTATAGATGTTTGTGTTCATTGCAGTGGGGTACTTTATTATTTTTGATGATTATTCCTTCACATTAGATAAAAAATCTCAAACATGATTTGGTTTTACGGACCAGCGCCTTTCAATTCCACTGTTGCCCATGTAAAAATGATTCTCCAAATTACTACTCTAATTACTTTAAAAACAAGAAAAATCTAAATACTGTGTTCATCATTTTGTATCATCTATCTGATCGGCATTATCAATCAGATACATTTATTTTTCAGTGCAAAGCTACTTGGACTACATAGATTACATAGCTTTAGGGCAATGGCAATGTCGGTTGTCTGGTTGGTTCATTTCACAAAACAGCTTCTGACAGCCCCCATTCATTACCGTCTCCCTTATTTAATACCGATTAAGTGAAGTACATGTTCTTCTGATTAGCACAAACTCTACCTTTATGGTAGAGTATCATTAGTGCTATGGCAAAACTGTTATTTTAACAAAAGTAATATGTTTACCATCACATGTTTCATCACATTTCATTAAAACCCCATTCTTAAAAGGAACTATAGTGTCATGAATCAGCAATTCAAAAACAGCCTCTCTATCCAAGATGCTGTACATAACATTCCCAAAATGCATTGGATGTTCATACAGCATGTACACTAGAAAGCTCTTCTACATGTCGGATGTGGTCAGGGCAAATAGCTTCTACTGCTGGGGACCTACCGTGATCGTTGACTTCCCAGCATATTTACCATACTTTAACAACAAAGGCTTCACCATCTTCTTTTGGGCCACAATCTGAAGGAGGCAGAATATATGGAAGTGTTGGATGAAGGATCTGAGCCACTATGACACTTTTTTCATGCATACTGTAGACACTATATTGTGAGAACAAAGTGAACACCACTTCAAGAATGTAGCGGCCGCACATTGGATGGACTGACTCACTATGAAATGAAATGCACCTATCCGACACTATTCTAACTGGCTTTCATTGCTGGAATCTCAAAGCATGTAGTTGTAACATGACAGCCAACCTGGCCAAGGGTACACTCCACTCCACCAAGGAAGTCATCATCGCGGGTCCCAATGCTGTGTGTGCCGTGGATATCGTACACCTCAAATCGCAGTTTCTGGACCTCCTCAAAGTAGTAGTCCACCATGAAGACCTTGGCAAACACTGGATGCAGGTTGCTTTTGATGACCTCCGTCCTGTCCAGCTGGAAAACCAGAAGAGAAAATATGCCACTTGTGTATTTATAAGACTATATTGATAGGATGTGGCTAATTGGGCTAACTCATAAAGCCATTAAAACCTATTGTACATGAATTAGTCCATACCAAAATACATGTCAGTTTTAGTTAAGGACTCGATTTTACTAAATTGTCTGATTGACCTCACGCTGTTGCTCACAGGTACAGACATGAATAATGTATGTACCTGTTACTCACAGGTACATATATAAATAATGTATGTACCTGTTACTCACAGGTAAATATATAAATAATGTATGTACCTGTTGCTCACAGGTAAATATATAAATAATGTATGTACCTGTTGCTCACAGGTACATATATAAATAATGTATGTACCTGTTGCTCACAGGTACATATATAAATAATGTATGCCCCTCCATTATGCTACACATAAATGAACAATTTATGTGTACTCTGAGACAAGGAGCAGGACAACAACAGCAAATTCATTTATATGACTCGCCCAACTGGTAGCGCAAGGCATTACCATTGCCAGGGTTTGGAGTTTGATTCCCACTGGGACCACCCATGCTAAAGATTTATGCATTCACGGTATTGTAAGATGCTTTGCATAAAAGTTCACCAAAAGGAGTATATATATTATGTATTCTGACAAGGTCCTGCCTCATCTGCCCCACTTAGTGTTACAGAGCACCAAAGCGGTGCAGTTGAATGTATTGATTGATTCATCAACAATTTGATAGATAATCAACAATTCAGGTCTCTTTTTCGTGGTAACTCCATTTTATATATGCATACATATACAGACTGCCAGCAGCATGGATATATCAGTTTTCTCATCTATACATTGTCTTTCACGCTGCCTTGCTCTCTTTACACCATCTGGATGGACAGAATTGGAATGAGCATGTGGAATGTGTTGTGTTGATAGAGTCTGATCAGAGTAACAGAGGGATTAGTGTGTGCTCATGCCTGTCACACACACATACACACACACACACACACACACACGCACACACACACACACACACACACACACACAGAAAACATGACAAGAGCGATATCCCCCAAGTAGGATATTAACCTGTTCAGGGTTTTGTCTCGCTATCATCTGTCTCATTAAAATAGCATTGTAATTACAATTAAGTTGTTATCACCAGAGAGGTAAATCTAAAAAGAAAATAGGTTCATTGTTTTGGGTGCATGGTGTGCTATGAGTTTTTAATTTTTATTTTGGGCTATGAGAATTTGCACACAAAAAAAGTTATTGTTCTTATTATTATTGTTATATGCAAATGCATAAATGTTGGTGTGTTTTTTTAAATGAGAGAGAAACAGTATGTGAGTGGGACATTAGCAATAGGAGACATTTTGTACAGCATGGACTTGCCAGCTGAGGAGTTGTCTAGACTTGCACCTTGGTAAACATCATCACACAAGAGAGAGAGAGAGAGAGAGAGAGAGACAGATAGACAGACAGACGGAGGGAGGGAGAGAGGGAGAGAGAGAGAGAGAGAGAGAGAGAGAGAGTGAGAGAGTGAGCGTGAGAGAGAGAAATAATGAATCAAATGAAAGAGTGACAGAATGAAACAACGAAAGTGAGTCGATTTTGGTGTCCATGCATATGTATGCAGATGTGACAGACTGTACAATGAATTTGTGTACAATCTGTCCATCCTTACATCCAGTTCTGTCTGTATAAATGTTTATCATAATAATGTTACTCCTGAAGCATTTGCCCAATGGGAGCTGAAATCATTAAAATGCAATTGCAGCTGTTGCAAACCTGATGCATTTGCAAGGTTATCTCCCTCCCTCCTGAGTCATCAGTTAGCATACAAAACTCTATGAATAAACCCAACAGAAAATACATTCTATGCAAATGATGGCCACATATTATAATTACAATGATTTAAAGCACATTTTTACAGTTAACCGATAAGACTGGCAATTTGATAGAATCATGAGAACATATTTTCCGTAATGGTCTGTTTTGTTTTCCCCTACCAACTGTATGGCCTAATTAAAAAGGAAATAGCTACTGCATACACACAAGGTGAGCCTGGGACTAATTTAAGAAAATCAACATGCGGCAAACTTGATTGTTTTCTTTTGGCAACATCCTTGCATTTCAAACTGTAGAGCCCTACACCCATCTCTTCTGTAAAATATTGAAAATGTACAGACTATACAAGCAATGAGCCTTTTTAAAACGCTCCACTAATTCCCTTCCAATGGACATGAATCATTTCTTGTTCATGCATGTGTTCATATGTTTCTATAAATATAACATATGTTATATATATAACTATATTATAAAATAACATATATGTTTCTATAAATATAATAGAAAATACCATATGAAGGAACTCATAGACTACACATTGAAGGGTCCAACTCTTTCAACATTAACAATTAACAGTGTATAGTAGCAATAATAGCAATGAAATTAAGTTGCACTATGAATCAATGGCGCCTTACCTCTGTCCATTGCCCTTGGGTCTGCACCATGAGAATGACACATGGATCTGACTTATTCAGTGTGTCTCTATCCAGTAAAGCTCTGCAGGAGACCCGCAGCTCCACTTTAGAGACAGAGGTAGCTGGCCCACCCAGGCTGGCTGCTGGAGAAGTGGCCTCCTGAATGTCATTCATCCTGGCTGGGGGCAGAGGACCTAGCAGCCAGTCAGACCACCAACACAGGAGACCAAAAAACAAGAGGCTGGTTGATCGTTGAGACTTCTCAGGGAAGAGGAGGGCTAACTCAAAAGCGAGGGATGCGTTGTTTTGGCACAGATGTCCTGGCTCGTTGGCTGCAATCTCAATTGGATAGCTGAAAAAAAGTGACAGAAAATACCAAAAAGACACTTTCTTTAATTGCAATGCAAACTATACCAGAGGTGATGGTCATTTCTGGTGTTTTGTAATACTGTCACGTCTATTGCAATTCCTTAAAGGAACGAGTAAAAGTGCATGTGCAGTTATGTCGGTCTGGGCGAGATTGTGTGTCGTTAGTGTATGGTGGAAGTGGACATTGTGTGTGTGGAAGTGGACATTGTGTGTGTGTGAAGTGGACATGTTGCCTGGATGCTGAGCACCGCGGACAGCGCCCAGCGGAGCCCCCAGCGCAGCCCACACTGGAGGCTGCAGCTCAGCGGCGTGAAATATATCCCATCTTTGTACAATGAAAAAGTGCTGAGCTTAATATAGCCAGTAAACAAATATCACGATTTTACACGGGCTACTCGTTTGCATGAATCGGGGGACATCTCTTGAATTAGGTAAGTTATTATACAAAAAAAAAAAAACAACCTACAAACGGTTTCAATTACACTTGCTAGTAGAAATACGCCGAAACGATGACATCCTTACATAGCGTTAAAGGTGGAAACGACTAAACATTGAATTGCAGATAAATGCATGGACACTCGCTACTTTTAAATAGACGGTTATTTGCACGCAATCCAACAGTTTTAGTCAATTCCAAACTAAATGCAACAATGGAGCAATGTGTTACTGAATGTCGTCATAATGAAGACTTACTCACTTGTTTAATCCTCTTCCAAAACAAAACGCATGTTTGTTTCCCCGCAACTCGCCGCGAATCTGGTGGTAGGCTTGGTTTGGTCAGATGGGGAGGGGATCTGGTGGTAGGCTTGGTTTGGTCAGATGGGGAGGGGATCTGGTGGTAGGCTTGGTTTGGTCAGATGGGGAGGGGATCTGGTGGTAGGCTTGGTTTGGTCAGATGGGGATCTGGTGGTAGGCTTGGTTTGGTCAGATGGGGAGGGGATCTGGTGGTAGGCTTGGTTTGGTCAGATGGGGATCTGGTGGTAGGCTTGGTTTGGTCAGATGGGGAGGGGATCTGGTGGTAGGCTTGGTTTGGTCAGATGGGGATCTGGTGGTAGGCTTGGTTTGGTCAGATGGGGAGGGGATCTGGTGGTAGGCTTGGTTTGGTCAGATGGGGATCTGGTGGTAGGCTTGGTTTGGTCAGATGGGGAGGGGATCTGGTGGTAGGCTTGGTTTGGTCAGATGGGGAGGGGATCTGGTGGTAGGCTTGGTTTGGTCAGATGGGGAGGGGATCTGGTGGTAGGCTTGGTTTGGTCAGATGGGGATCTGGTGGTATGCTTGGTTTGGTCAGATGGGGATCTGGTGGTAGGCTTGGTTTGGTCAGATGGGGAGGGGATCTGGTGGTAGGCTTGGTTCGGTCAGATGGGGAGGGGATCTGGTGGTAGGCTTGGTTCGGTCAGATGGGGAGGGGATCTGGTGGTAGGCTTGGTTTGGTCAGATGGGGATCTGGTGGTAGGCTTGGTTTGGTCAGATGGGGATCTGGTGGTAGGCTTGGTTTGGTCAGATGGGGATCTGGTGGTAGGCTTGGTTTGGTCAGATGGGGATCTGGTGGTATGCTTGGTTTGGTCAGATGTGGAGGGGATCTGGTGGTATGCTTGGTTCATATTCAAATACTTCATGCCAGTATAACATCAGACCAGTCACATCTGGCCTACAGACTGCACTTCAGCACATCTGGAAACGTTTCAACTTAAGAATAATGTTAATCATGTGTTTGGTGTCATAAGGACAGACATGGGCAGTTGGTTAGACAGTTTGGGGGCATAGGGCAGGGACTGCTGGAGCTGAGATTAATATGCAAATAGGTGACTCCTTCACCACACACACATCCATGGAAAATACCATGTGAAATATCACGTATGAGAGATGTATTTTATCTCTTCCATTCCATGTACGATGTCATGATTGTCATAAAAGGTATGCATAGGCTTTTTTTTCCGGCCATTCAGTGAGTACGTTAAGTAAAATAAAAACACTTAAACAAATTCAATCGTGGTCATCGTTTTCACTTTAGATTTAGAGGGCTCAACAGCTCTTCGAGGGGTCGACACTTTAGTAAAACTGGTAGGCCTACTGTTTGGTGCTCAGTGAAACCTAATCACTTAATACGTTACATTCATAATTGTGTTTAACTGCAGTATTCCTGTTTTAATTAGGGGCCAGTTTAACCAATGCTCATGGATTTTTTACTTCAGGGATCTGCTTCACATTGAGCAATGGAAAGGTGTCACCTCAAGGACAAGATAACTGTTACACATACCTATTGTATTTCCAATATCCTATTGATCCACCATTGACTATATTGGACATGTTTGATACACAAACCACTAAATACTAATCAATCAACCCAACCCATTCATTCCAGGGGGATATAGTTACAGATGAGGCCAAGTGAAAAGGTTTCCTTCTCGTCAGTGCCCTTTGTCATGACCTCCAAATGGTGAAAACCACAGTATCTCCCCTCTACAAAAACATTAAAGGGGGGGGGGGGGGGGATATGGCAGTCGGACTCCTTAACCATTGGTATTTAGGATTAGATCTGGGGCATCATTCAAGTGTAGAACTGCTTTGTGTTCTGCTGAAGGACACTGTTGATCAGGATACAAATGGACTAGACTTGCTCTGAACAAACCCTCTACCATTCTTATGCATTAATTGGGCCGTGTCACAAAATACTCTTTGCAGGTAGCTTATTTACTCGTGTTGTCTCATCCAGTTATTTAAAATGGAAACCATTTGGACTGCAGGTTGGTCTATCATTGAAAACGTAGCATCTATAAATAGCCCCATAAGAGAATGCATACAGATAATGCTAAGCCACTCCAGTAGAAGCCTGTGGGTGTAGAGCCACCTAGTGCTACTCGAGGGAAATGCAGCACTCTCCAAGCCCAACTCGGCTGCCTGTGGGACATTTGATTTTAAAATACATACACATTACACACCCTCATTGTGGGCTAAATGGGACAAGCCACCAATTATAGAAAAACATGCTTCAGGGAACTAACTACCACAATGTTGGGGTCTTCTTGCAACTTTAACCATTTCGTCCCCGACAATAACTTCAAGCTGGTTCTTATAAAACAGCCTGTGTGTAGGAGACTCCATAGACAAATTCAACTATACATTTGCATATACCTGTAATCCACAATGCGGCTATAATGCCACTAGATTCTAAAACCTGGAGAATATATAGGACCTCACACTGTGCAAACTACCTTCAGACAGGAAACCATGACACAGATCTTTTGTACATTTTATTTTGCAAAGTTCCATAGCAAGAGTTTTACTTTTTCTTCTCCACATCCTGCTCTGCAGCCTCCTTTGCCTTCTTAGCACGAATGCCGAAAAGACGGGCGTTGGAACGAGCCATACGCAGGCTGGCGAAAGCCTTGAATTTCTTCTCATCCTCTGAGATAACGCGGGCCTTCTCCTTCTTGTGAGCCTGAAGCAGAACAGAAAAACATAATACATATGAATGGAAAACTTTCCATCAAGTTGCTAGACAGAACTGAATATATGAAGAGCTTGGAAATATTACAATTGTTTGTTCAAGTGACTCAGCTCGTCCTATACGACAGCCGAAATTATTACTGATTGCATTAGTTGCATAACAGGCAGTCATCAGATAAAAGGTTCAAAAGATTTTCATCAATGAAGTACAGAGATTCCGGAGAATTTGTCATCATTTGACCGCTGCAATGTACAAGATGAGGGCAAAAAAAGAAAAAGGTGAGCTGGTGTGTCATCCTTACAGTTTTGATGGGCATAACTGCACCCATGAGCTGAGTGGCCATCTTGACTTCCTCCTCCTGAGAACAAAAACAAGTTTATTAGAAAGTGCAGATCTTATTTACTCCCGTACAAGTCGTTACAGTTTACGCCCTTAAACTGGGGTCATCGGCTTTAATAACCCTTTGACTTTTGCAAAAATTGGCTATGATAAAGCATGGTATTCAAGCTTGGTTTCAATGTACAGGATCACAGACAAAAAAAACAATCAGTGAACAGTATTGCATAGGCCTTAAGTCACTGGTGAAGGTCGCCATTTTAGATGGAAATAAGTAGCCACTGCAAACATGGCAACTTATTCATTAGTTAGTCATTTCATTCATTTCTTTGGTTTGTACCCGTCCCAACCTCCTCTGAGTCTGCAATAAAGAAATCTATGCATCTGCGGAAGTCGTTTTATTGTTAGAATTGTTTTATCATCTACGTTAGAATTTTGAATAATCTTCAGCGTGGCTCTGTCTGATCGGCCTTTGAAATAATCTAACCTCTAAGCTTCCTGTAAGCAAAAGAGTTAGGTGAATAAACAGTCTGTCTGTGCTTGTTTTGAAAATATCACAGCATCAAGTTCTGTTTTACATTAACCATACTCATAGGGACCCCGAGTACTCTGCAGAAGAAATTTAAATCAGTCGGGCTGAAGGGGACAGATTTAGGAGGGATACGGACGCAACAGAAATCGATTCGCCGGAACAGACAATGGACTGGCTCAGTGGGGAAAAAGATAAATTTGTTCAGCCGAGCCGACAGTCTTTTTCTGCCTACATTCATAAACGCGGGAACTCAACTAGAACTTCATTTTGATTCAGAAGTGAATGCTTAGGCTGCGTGCCAATCAGTTCACTCACTTATTGAAATGTTGCTCTGCACTCAGAATCACCGTTTAAAACCCAGTCACCGTCTTCACTCTAACTAACTGAGCGCCTCTTAGTCTCCAATTCCGTGAGAATGGGCAGTGGCGTGTAAACACAGAATCCAAACTTCTGGATTTGTTCGTTTGCGGGCACTGTAGAAAACTACCTAGCTAGGGGGAGTTTGTATGGGCTTTTGTTCGACAAAATAAAGACGCAGCTATGGGAGCTGCTCAACACTCATTTGGAAAATGGAATAGTCGTTAATGGCTCAGCAACTGCCAAATTTCGGAACGCGCATACACTGACAAGTTGAACCAAAATCATGTCTGATTTACATCTCGACAGACGATGTCAACAATTAACCTGGGGTCTTAAGCCTGCCAAATCCACTCCTATGAGCAGAGCAACGTTTGGGAGCAGGTCTATGGAGAACGGAGATGCGGCGTGTCCGATCCATGGAAAAGAGACGGCAAACTGGTGTGTAATTAAGGATTTAAAATGTGGTCATCTGCATGTCAAAATTAAAATATTAAAAAAAAAAAACTAGTGCCTTAATATCATCCCTCTAATTGTCGATATACGATCCGATCACCAACCAGCACAAGTCTTATCCCTACCATATGCATCCTCCTTCACATTTCATTACAGCAGGATTTTAATTTTTTTTGTAAAAACTTGCATTATTAGAAGTTTGTTCCCTTAAAACAGAATATGTGATGCATTTGAGGCTGCTTTACTTGTTTTTAACCATTACCAGTTGTATTTTTTACCAGTTACCAGTTACCTTTGCCATGTACAGGAAGGCACAATTGAAATTGTTATTATTTTGTTATATGTTGGGGTAATGTGACGTTCTGTACTTCTGTATACTTAGGAATATTACCAAAAAGGACGGAAAACAGTTGTTTTGGTCTGGAGATTCTCCAATTAGACCAACTAATGAAATGAATGGGGGAGGCTGAAGGCCAACAGTTAAAGGCTGCCATTAGCTTGTCTCTTTGTGTTTTACGTTAAGTTGTAAATAGCCGAATGTGCCATCACAATGGTTTGACTAAACACATAAAAATGATGCAACATTGTAAGATTTTTCATTTATGACACAATAAGATGAACACTTACAGTGCTGTCTCCCTTCTTAGGGGCAGATGCCTTCCTGGGGAACAGGACAAGTTTGGAGCGGTAGACCTTCAAGCGCTGAACATTGGCCTGCAGAGACTCAGTGGATTTGTTACGGCGGCGGTGATCCACTGCAATGCCAATGGTGCGTGCGGTCTTCTTGTGAAGGCCAGCTGCCTGAAAGTGGGAAAAAAAAGATTCATATATTATGCAAAAACATCCTGTCCTGAATGACAGCCTTAGTTATTACTGATCGCTTTAGTTACATAACTGGCAGTCATCAGATAAAAGGTTCAAAAGATTTTCATCAATGAAGTCCAGAGATTCCGGAGAATTTGTCATCATTTGACCGCTGCAATGTACAAGATGAGGGCAACAAGAAGTAGAGAAACGGATTGGTGTATCCTCCTGGACGGTAGCCCAGGAGTTTACACCAATTGCAAAGACATCTAATGTCCCATCATTACCTTACCATCCATCGCCTAACAATGTCAGGCACACTTAAGAGGCAAACAAGGGTTGTGATGGATTCTTAACCCATAGATTGTAAATTACCTTAATCTCCTCCAGTGTGAAGCCACGTCCAGCACGAACTTTGGTGTGGTATCTGATGGTTGGACACCTGACAACCGGCCTCAGAGGTCCCGCAACAGGACGTGGAGCAACGCGGCGGGCCTTTGCCTGACGGGCCTTTCGTCTGCCAGAAAAATGTAAAATGTACGTTTAGAGCAAATGGCAATCACACACACACACACACACACACCTTGACAAAACATACGCACATGTTCAGTGAAAACTAAGATGTGCGATAAACCAGGCTATACCATACAGCGGGCTACAGGCCGGGTTTTACCTGCGGAGCTTCCTGGCGGGCTGGTTGAACCAGGTGCGGACCCTCCTCTGCCAGTCTTTGTGGAAGTGGGGGTTCAGGATCATTCCATTGCGGCTGGGGGCCATGGTTGCCTACTTCCCTGTAACACATCGACAAACCCTTCGTTGGCACACGCAGTGATGGGATTTGATCCGCTAGCAGAAAGCAAGCGCCGCTAGCTAGATTAGTCTCGCTGCCGCAAAGCGTTGACCCATTTTCAATGAAAACGGCCACGTAACGAAGTTAAAATACCCCCGCAACTGTTCAACTAGGGGTCCTTCAAAACACCCCGGCGTACTGCAACGTTGCCAACTTGAGCGCCACGACCAAGCATGATTACGCTACTGGTGCGTACAAAGTCACAAGTTAACGCTCAACAATAGCTTTACCTGGTACTTATCTGTGAAAATAGTCACACTATTTTAAAGAGGACAGTGTGTACTATCAGATGAAATGCATGAAATCAGTCAACATAAAGTGAAACAGGAGGATTGTTGGTGATTATTTGTAAAATAGTAGAGATTATATGGACATACCGTCTGGGGCGGAAAATGGCCGAAAAGAAAAGGAAGTAGCAGCGCAGTGTATTATGGGAAATATATCAACCAGCCAATCGTACAACGCCAGAGTTTTTACACAATTATTATTTTTTATAAATATGTCTTGCATACAAACACGTCGTCATAAAACCACACAACCTGGTGGTAAAATAGATTAGTATTTTTTATTTTGTCTCAAAATAAAATATAGTTTGTCTTAATTCAGCGACTAAACTGCGCATGTGTGAACTACTTTTCCTAGCGTAAAACTGTTGCCAAATATACTATAGGCTACTATACAATATGCTATACAATACACTGGACTATACTACTATACTAGTATAGTATACTACTATATATACTAAACTATACTATACTATACTATACTATACTATACTATACTACTATACTAGTATACTACCAAATATACTATACTATACAAATATAGCCTACTGTCTTTCTACACGAACGTTATTGAGCACATTTAAAAGTAGGCTATCCATGTTTAGAATAAGCTGTTTCTGCTTTCCATTCTTTAAATCCTACTCCTTCAATGTGAACTCGATGAAGGTCTTATTTATGACATTTGTATTTATTTATTAATTCATTTATTTATTTTTACGTAGGTATAGGTCAAAAGAGCGAACCAATTCTCTTCACCAGCCAAATGCAAAACCCTGTCTTAACGTTAAGGCTGGACAGAATTCATCGGAGTCGTGGGTTGGGACATTTTAAAAAGCTATAGTCTATTCTGTTTGCATATATATATATATATATATATATATATATATATATATATATATATATATATATATATATATATATATATACAAGGGCGTCACCAGCTTTTTGAAAGTGGGGGGGACATATTTTGACGGGGGGTTTGGGGGTCCTCCCCCAGAAAAATTTGAAAGAAGTAGATAAATTTCCCGCATTCTGGTGAATTTTACCATGTTTTCAGATTTAAAATGATCTCCCTCTTTCATTGATTTTCCTTGGAGCTGGCATGGTCTGCAATTACTGACTACTATTATGTTCTGGTGTAATACACAGTAGTGTTGCACGGTGCACCAATACTTCAAAAGTACCGCGATTCTCGGGGGGGGGGGGGTGCGCGATCATAGCACACCCCGGACCGACGACCGACGGGGCGGGTGGCGATTGTAACACACCGCCTCCGGTTAGGACAAATGACTTTAAAAATATATATATATATTATGACAGTCCTGGGCCGGCCCAAAGATGTGCCCTGGCTGCGGCGCCAGTGTGTTTTGCACTTCACACTGCCGCCGCAGCGCCGCGGTAAAGCACAACAATGTTATTCGAGTGTTTCTCCTTGTCCAGGAAAAGTATCGAAATCGCAATTCTCAACTTGGTATCGGTATTGTGACAACACAAATACAGAGAGGACTGAAGTGACTGTGTTCAGCGTTCAATCTGTGTTTCTGAAGTCTATCGCTGTCGTTGATCCGACTCTCAACATAGGCTTGCTTCGGTGCGTGTTTTGAATGCGTGCGTGATGCTGCTTTGTGTGTTAACAAAAACAGGAAAACGCGGAGTGGATTTCTATTTATATGGGTATTCCCCCTACTGATAAAGTGGAACGGATTTGATTGTGAAGCAATGGAGAGAGCGCTGGACTAGTAGACCAGTCATGCACTAATATTTTTGATGGCAAATGTGGGGGGGTCCAAACGACTTTTTTGCAAGGGTGGGGGGGACGTGTCCCCCCCCAATTATATTATGGTGACGCCCATGTATATATATATATAACCGGTGGGGCGCCCCCCTGGCGCCCCACCGGTTTAGGTACCAGGTTTAGGTACCAGGTTATGGAGATGGTCTAGGTTCAGGTACCAGGTTATGGAGATGGTCTAGGTTTAGGTACCAGGTTATGGAGATGGTCTAGGTTTAGGTACCAGGTTAGAGTTGGTGGGGCGCCCCCCTGGCGCCCCACCGGTTATATATATATATATATATATATATATATATATATATATATATATATATATATATATATAACCGGTGGGGCGCCCCCCTGGCGCCCCACCGGTTGAAAGCTTTGCGCTTAAGTGCCCTCTTGAGTGGCGAAAACGAGAGTATGTGCCCTATTGGCTGCCATTCACATAGGAAACAGCAAGAAAATACAATAACATGTCTTAATGAGTGTTCTATTAGAGGATAAAATGTGATGCAGTGCCCTATTGATGCCCTTCCAATTGTCTAAACTTGACAATCCCTATGGATGCCCTTACAAAGGTAAACAGTGCCGTGATAAAGTGCCCTCTATGCTGCCACTGCATAACAGTTTCCCAAAGGGTGCCCTTTCCAGTTGAGAAAATGGGATGCTGTATAAAGGGTATCCTTACATGCATGAAAATGTTGGAAGGTTTCCTAATGGATGCCCTTCCAGTGGAGAAAATGGGATGCTGTATAAAGGGTATCCTTACATGCATGAAAATGTTGGAAGGTTTCCTAATGGATACCCTTCCAGTGGAGAAAATGGGATGTGATGTCATACAATAGGTGCCCTTACAATGGGATATACTTGAAGTTCCCTCCAGGTGCGTTTCTGAGGAAAACTCATGAAGTATCCTCTTAGATGCCCTTCCAAGTGAGAGGTGGAAAAATGGGGGAACAATTATTCAGTGCCCTCTGTGCCCCCATGCAATAAATTATGATGTGCCCTCTAGAGCAAGAATACTCTATAACATGTCTTAATGAATGCCCTGCTAGTAGAGAAAACATGATGCAGTGCCCTATAAGGTGTCTTTACAATGGTCTAAACTTGATCTTCCCTATGGGTGCCCTTCCATGGAAAGGGGTGCGTTTTTTTAGGATTTCCCAAAGTGTTTGCCATGATGACAGTCTAGGGGTGCCGCCAAATAGTCAAACCCTGCTTACATTCAAAACATAGCCTACTGTATGGTCATTAGCAAATAGTTTCTGCATTTTTGCATGGGGCCGATGGGCTAACAGTAATAGCTAGATAATATTTTGATATATATATATATATATATATATATATATATATATATATATAGCGTCCACACGGATTGTACCAAGAGGACATAGGCACACAATGGAGGAGTCAAAGAAATGATGGCTGGAATCATTTCTTTCCTCCCCAAAAATGTGTCACTACTGAAACATGGCAAAAACATAGGCATACATCTACCTATTTCAAACTTAATTATGTGTCTCTTATTATTTGCAGAGAAAGGCGATTTAACATGGTTTTTGAACTGTTATCAATATTGAATAAATAAAACGGATATATTCTTTGTTGTAAAATGTCTAAAATTGATCATATTACCTCAAGATTTATGGAGTTAATTTGCATGTGTAATTTATCAGTTACAGGCCTAGAATTTGCATATGAGACAGATTATTCTTATTTTTACAACATAAGAATAGAAGTATGGGTGATGACTGGAGTGTGTGTGTGGTTGATAGCTGGTTTAGCAGCCTCACCTGGTCTGAGTCAGACTAGACTCTGGGCTGGGTGGGGCTGCACACCTGCAGCACGAGTATGCTCTGTGTACCTTTGAAGGTGGGAAGGTTATTTTAAAAGAGTGTGCACAATTGGTTCTCTCTCCACATAGAATAGTTTAACTTTGTGTCATAGGGCTTTAACACATCTAGCAACCTGTGAATCTGCACTTGCCTTGATGGTATCTCCACATTAGCGGGTGCGTTGACCTTTGCCATGACCAGCTTCAAGATGATTTCAGTCCACAGCAGTAAATACATTGGAAGAGAATGATGATCATGATTGCATCATGATCACTGATGGAGATGCATGGATGGTTCTCCTTGAGGGATCCAGCTGAGTCACAGTCACTACCAAAACCTTTCCGTCGTGAAAATTATAATCTGCACATTGCCAGCAAGTACAGTTTTGGTCGTCTACACATTTTATTTTATACAACAAACAAAATGAAGGAGTCAGGGGTAGGAAGAGCTACCGCCCAATAGAAACAGCTGGTTTATATTCATTTCATTCACTGTTTAAATGATTGCATGATAAATGATTTCCTTAGAATGAAACAGATTATAACATGACCTTGATAATATCTAAAGTCAAAACACTTTGGATTTGTCTGAATAAGCGATTCAAACCGCAAAAGTAGGCCAAGTGATCCACCCCAAGAGATGCAAACGCGGTATCCAACGTAAGTGTCAACATACAGACTGCGTGGTTTTCAGTCAGATATCGCATGCATTTCTTTCAGGGTTATTTTCAGCATATTTCCTTAGTTTTCAAAACCACTGTCCAATTAATTAATGATCAACCTGGCTTCTGCAAACTGTGTCTACCTGGGAGCAAAGGTCAGCATGAAAGATAAAATGGCAACAAGGAGCAGGTTGCTCAGTGTTGGCCATATATCCGCATGTCTGAGATGAGGGTTAGGGTTAGGGTTAGGGTAAGAAGTTGCGTAACCTATACCCTTCTTAAATTACTACATCAAGCTGCTATATGTTCATACACAAAAATTATATTATGCAAATTATATTAATACTAAATCTGCATATTGTTTGTGTGATCATGGCGATGATATGTGAAATTATGATTCCTTAGTGACAAAAACAATCCAAACTGTTAAAGCGGGTGTAATTTAATGTATCTGATACAGAGCATTTACAATCCCCTTTTGTACATCACATCAGAATTGTGCTATTTTAAGAACACAAACTTGACAAAGAAACCCACAAGGTTGGATCACCTGCCCCTGAGGTTGTCTCGTGGATAGAAAAGGCCTTACCATCTACATCAAAGTGATTAATGAGACATTTTATGCCATTTCTGGTTATTTTGATTATTTAGCACACATCCAGAATCAAAATAAATATTGTAAATAAGAAGTCTCAAATCAGATATTAGTCAACATGGCAGCAATTTGATTTTGATTTCATAACCAACCATGGTGTGTATGTCTATTGATATTTAGTCATATCCATTTTTATTCAAGGGATTTAATAAACTTCTCATAGGCTGCATTGTCCATGAGGCCATCAAGTTCTGCAGGGTTTTCAATTGTCATTTTGATAAGCCACCCTGAAAGAAACAAAAGTCGCAATTAACCAAAAACAACAACAAGTGTTCCGGCACAGACCACCAGGAGTATGTGAGACGAATAATAACTAGGGATGTCCGATATTATCGGCCCACCGATATTATCGGCCGATATTGGCATAAAAAATCAATATTGGAAAATATCGGTATCGGTTTTTAAAAAAGCTCAAAATAACTAAAGTGGCCTATGGCATGTTATACCTTGTTGGAAAGCTCTAATTGTCCTGAGTCGAATGCAAGCGACCATTTTCTGTTAGTACAAAGACAGTGTGAAATAAATAAACACTTTGTTTGAAATAATTTCAGACATCTGTTATGTTTCAAGTGAGGACGTGGTTTGATGACATCATCAAACGCGCCGCGCCGTCTCAATAACAAGCCTGGGCGTGTGCGGCCGTGTAGTGGGACGCTAGTTGTAGCTGCTTATGTCGGTGGTTTGGAATTATTTCAAAGTTTGGAATTATTTCAAAGTTTCCACATATATCGGTATCGGTATCGGTTGATATCGGTATCGGAAATTAAGAGTTGAACAATATCGGTTATCGGTTATCGGTAAAAAAAGCCAATATCGGACATCCCTAATAATAACAATAATATGCTGCTATGTTTCAGCAGATTTTTAAGTAAAAGTTATTGATGAACACCACATAAAATGAACTGTTAATATAATAACTTACCCTCTTTGTAGCAGGCCTTGTTCACAAGTGATGGATTATCTGCCAGGTCCGTATTGACATCAGTCACTTCCCCAGTCAGTGGAGAGTAAAGCTCACTGGCAGCTTTTACACTCTCTAATGCCCCAAACTCCTCTGCAACACAAAGGTAAAGCCATGTGACAATGCTGGCCCATCCTGTCTTATTAGTCCACTCAAATACCGTCAGCAACGCTCTTACCCATGTGTTCCAGCTTTTGACCAATTTCAGGTAGTCCACAGTACACCACATCACCTAATGCTTCCTAATAACGAAACATGAAATACTAATTAATTAGGATTCTCTCATTCAATGAATCAAATTGAGAGGATATTGATAGTGTGAATGATGTATAGCCTAAGTTATTTGAGTACAGGAATGAAATGTGTTATTATACCATATAAGGCTTGTGGTCAATATATTCACAATCAAAATAATAGCTGAAAACATAGATAAAATAGATGAAAATATCAAGGTACAAGTACCTTGGCTGAAGTATACTAAGGGGAATATTAAGTATGTAAGGATTTAAATATATTATATATTATATATTTTTCTGAGTAATTTCCATCTAATTTTGAAATCATGGGTAAAAAGAAACTCACAATTTATTATTTATTATTATTATTTATGAGAGTAATGTTTGAAAAAAAATGCAAAACTAATGGCCACTGGTGATTTTTAAACAAGAGTAAAAATGTAACACTTTAGTCTATTATTGTTTTTACATGCCACGTGTCAGACAAGAAGCTTCAAGCTTGTTTTATGCCACTGAAACAATGGTAGAGAAATGGAAGACACAGATTTGCTATGAAATTCAGGAGTGACACCATAGCAAGATCTCCTTAACAACAATCTGCAAATACAACCCATTTGTAATAACTGTGCAAAATGCTGTAATTTAAATCAAAATAAGTGTTAAACAATAATTAACAGCCATATGTGCAATTACTGTGTAATAAATATTGCATCTTCTTTTGAAAGTCTGCACACCATTGAACCCTGGTGCAGTATAGCCTAATCATTTTTCGAGCAATAATCATAAAACAGTACATATCCTTTGTAAAGTTGCTGGGGTCGTGGGCAAAGGGCACTTAATGGAAACAAAGACTAAGTATTGAACAATACATCAATGATTAATATTAACTAAAGATGATGCAACAACCTACCTGAGCAAAGTTGCTGATGCCAACAGTGCCGACTTTACCATCTACTTGAACCCACTCATGCTTATCTGTAAACATTAGAGCTGCAAAAAAGTTTGAAAGATGGTACACACTCGTAAGGTTAAACAGCATATCGGCATCTTTAATTCATATTGTCTGTCTGTTCTAATGATGCAGATTATTTCATTTTTCTTTCATTTTAAATTAAAGAAAGCAACATTTCCACACATACATTTGCCATAAAGCAATATAACAACTATGCATAACGGTGTGACTTCATCTGGCATCTTGTTCTGAAAGTATTAAATAGAGGTTACAATGTATGAATAAATATAGTATACGCCTATATGTATTCACAGTAATAATAATATTAAATCATAAAACCATTAAATCATATGCATTTGAAATGCTGTCTTTATGATACAAAGGGGAAACAACACTGAACGGTTCCTGTAGTTGCAAAAGATCATGCAGAAAAATACAGGATTGCACCAGATTGTGCATTGTGCAAGATGCTGAGGCATGGCAGTGGCCACTGTGCTCAACAGTGAACCAACATGTGCTGACTTCAGCCATATTCGCAATTCCTTAACGGATTATAATGATAATATACGAGTATTCTGCTACTGATACACAAGTCATGACAATTATGAAATACCACCAGTCCCAACTGGCCAATGTCCAAGTTTCTGTACCTAATAATGACTCGGGTCACTCCACACGAGATACTGCCTGCTACTTTTAAGCCTCATTTTTTTATTAGATTTGCAGACTATTTGAAACACGAGATTCTGCCGACCGACTTCAGTTAGTGTTTCAATATGCGAAGAACAAGAAGAAGAAGAAGAACAAGAACAAGAACAAGAAGGAGGTAGATGTACATCAACTAGAACAGGTTGGTAATCCTCGTCAGATGGACTGCATCGTCCAGTACGTGTAGTTTGGGGACCACCGTCCCCAGTGTACGGTAACACTGCTTCGGGGTTTACCTGCGGACAGTCGTGGGCTGGTGCTCAGCCTGCGTGTGGGGTCCGCTCTCCTGAACTGCAGAGTCGCCGAAAGCTGTGGTCGTTGCGAGAAACGGGGCCGTCTGTGGGAAAAGTGAGCAGAGACGCACCGCAGAAACGCTGCTCTCATCGCCATCTTCACTGGAGTGACGAGCGACCGCGCTTCGCCGCGAGGTGACCGCGCACCGCTTCTGCGCACCGCCCTGTGACTGGATCCAGAACTAATCAGCCCACTTCATAAAGCAGATCAATAGCCAGACTGATGTGTGCAGGACTGATCTGTGAAAGACAAATCCGTGCATGTCGTGTGCCATAGTAGCCTGTCCTTAAAGAGTCTGTCCTTCACTTAACGAACAAAGATCATTCCAGTTGGTTGACGGGAAAAACAATACATGCTTCATTTGCAAACCATTATGTATCCACTATATTAAATATAAAGCTAAAATTAAATCTACCTAAAAGTGGTTTGAGCCAGGGCTGAAGAAAATATCTAAGGGATTTGAAGCAAACAAAGTAACAGTAACCACACCTCTTCTGGGATACAAGTAGTACCTAACCAATTAATTACCTATAGATTGTTTAACAAATCATGCACATACATTACATTGATTATATCAACTTTATTATGTATTACCATTCTAGTTTTGACAAAAGATCATTTGAGCACCATGATGAACATTGGACATTCATAGCAGCGAAAATAGTACTTGTGCCACATGAAACATTTGCTCATTTTGTGAATGGTCATTTTTATTTTATTTTGGTAAGAATCATCACACCTCTTTTGCATATTTAATGGCATGTTCTACATTGTGTTACAGCTCTTAATGTCACATATAAATCAGGGTTTGCTATGATGGGGGCTTATGGGTTTAAATGCTGCTGTACACTTATAATGGAGACAAAGTGTATGTGATCACAATTAAAGAACAATAAAATCAGCAAATCACTGTTAATCAATTCCGAATGCTAATCGGACAAAACTTCCCTTTGTGTAACAGATTAAACAATGAAAACAGGGTGACCAAAGAATGTGATACCAAGCTATCCTGTTGACAGGAGAGCACACATTAAACCCCATTGCAACTCCAGCGTTTCTCAGAAGACAGCAAAGGCCAAAGTCCACTAAACGGAGGTGCCCTCAGTGGGCGGAGCCGGCTTGTTGTCATCAGGCTTCATGGCGGGGAAAAGGAGCACCTCCTGCAAAGCGACATAATCATGATCAGGTCAAGGGTAGAACAAGCAGCTCATTTTACCGTCGGGCCAATCAGGGTACTTCCAAAGCAAGGTCTCATATAGGGCCATTATCCTCCTGGAGTACCCGTCAAACCCTCCTTTGAATGCGCTGCCCTTTGACACGTCGAGTGATAAAGGCCTCAGGGCTCTACTCAACGCCCATTTGCTGTATGTGACTACAAATATAGCTGTGCTGACGTCAAGAAAAAACAATTACTTGCACAAAGGCGAAAAACTATTTGCCAAGATTTCTTAAAAGAGAGTTACACATTTTTTTTAAATATTTGTTATTTATTATTATCCATTCTCTATATTTTTACTATGACTTGAGTGATATGATGTTTCAGTGATGAGCAAATAGCTGACCCACTCATTAACACGTCTATGTGGCTGCATTTCTTTACAAGCTTTTAGACTTAATAGGAGAACATTTCTCCTTTTGAAAAAAAGTCAGCTTAGAGCCCTGAAGACAGGTTTGTCATTAAGACACTCGACGCAATGTGTGAGCAGAACAGTCTAATCACAGTCCATCACTTTACATGCTGGTTTAGAAAGAGTGCTTTACCTTGATGTTGTTGGAGTCTGTGAGGAACATGGTGAGGCGGTCGATGCCCATGCCCCAGCCAGCAGTCGGTGGCAGACCGTACTCTAGCGATGTACAGAAGGTCTCGTCGACGAACATAGCCTCGTCATCACCCTCTGCTTTGGCCTGGTGACAAGCACACATTTTATATTTGACAAAAAAATAACACTGTGGGAAACTTCTGGGACGGCGTTTCAGTGCCTTGGTAAGCATTAGTAAGCAAATTTGTTGGTGTACTTATCCTGCTATCCATTTATCCATGAATTTTGAATCATGAATATATGGGTGGCAGTAGCTCCGGAAGTAGAGCAGATTGCCTGGCAACCGGAAGGTAGCTGGTGCGATCCAGGGCTCCTCCTAGCTAAGTGTTGGTGTCCCTGAGCAACCCTTCCCCTAACTGCTCCTAACGAGCTGGCTGTTCCCTTGCATGGTTGACACCGCCATCCGTGTATGAATGGTTGTATGAATGTGTGTATGAATTGGTGAGTGTGAGGCACTGTAAAGCACTTTGAGTGGCCACAGGAAATGCAATATATAAATGCAGTGCATTCACAATTTACATTTTACAAACAAGAAAACAGATGGCATGGTGTTCCACTAGTTTTACCAACCATGGCTTGCTGCTCAAAAAGCTCCCGTTGTCTAATGGGATCGTTCAACTCGGTGTAGGCGTTGCAGACCTCCTTCTTCATCACAAAGAGCTCAAAACGCTCAGTCAGACCCTTCTGGGATCTGTGCCTGTAGCCAGAGCAGAGCACAAGCAGTTGATACACACTTTGTTGAGCTCCAACACCATCCACTAGAGTTTAAGAGCATGACTCTTCGATGACTTGACAAGCATTAAATATTACTGAATGCTGGGCTGTACACAAAATAGTGGATACTGAAGAGTAACAACTGAGGTTCCTTACCATTTGGCTAAAGGACTCATGATTTGTGGATGATCACAGATGAATGTAGGATTTATACACTTGACTTCCAGGAAATCACCCACCAACTGAAGGACAAATACAATCATTACAACATTTGGAAATAAAATATTCAAATAAAAATAAAAACTAATTAAAATCCGCTAGTGAGAGATAGATGCTGATATTTATTATGAACAGACCTTGTCAAGGAGACGGGCAGTGGTTCTGGGTGGAGGACATTCCACTCCCTTCTGCGCACACAGGTCATCAAAGAATTTACGGGTCTCTGGATAAAGAGGAAGAAGCTTTAAGATACTAAACAGGGAAACAAGACGATACACAACAAGATAAACAAATATAGCCTGACAAAATGTGACATGATTAGACAAAAAAAATGTAATCTTAAGATGCATCTAATTAAAATATCCAAGAGTCAAACTGACTTCATTGAAGAAAGTCAAACTTTATTGACTTTCTTCATCACTGGTTGCCATAGTATCATGAAGTTCAATGACTAAAACCATAACCCAAGTTTGGATAATAATTACATTGCAAATAGTTAGTATTTAACTGTTGGTCCATCTGTCTGTGCTTCTTGTACCTTATCGCCAAGTGAGAACAGCAGGATTTGTAGCCATTCAATAATTATAAATATTATAATTTACCAGAAACGTTTAGCAAGTGTAATCCTAAACTAAAATCAAAAAAAAAAACTCAACTGATGAGATTAAAATGACCATATATTACCATAGCATTTAACAAGATGCCATTACTTTACTAGATTCACAGCTCTAAGAAAAACTTACTGTACAACAAGTAAAAAATATCCTACATCAACTGTCATCATTGTTCCTATTGATTAGGAAACCTACACACAAATTTGTTTCGATTTAGAATTAATATTTTTTATTATTTCGTACTCATCCTTCCAACACTATAAAATAACTTTCTGGGTTTTGGCTAAATAATGTATATTTTTAATTTTCTGTATTCCAAACGTGAGCTGCCATTCATTCAGCATATGGCTTACCATCACTGTCGTAGGTTTCCGGCAATGGGAACTTGACCCCCATTTCCTTCTCCAAGTCACCCGTCAAGCTGATTCTTCTGAAAGGAGGGGTGAAGTCGATTTCATAGGCCTGTCCCTCAGGACCCTCTGGATGATAGGCGACCTTGAACCCTCCAGTGATGCGTTTCACCATCCCTAAAGAGAAGCAGTACATACACAGCCATTGGGTGGTTGAAAAACACTGACCTTTTACGACCCTTTATGAAGCAGTACTTCTTAGAACATAGCCAAGTGTGAATGTTACCCTTTAAAGGTGTTGTAGGTAAGATTGAAATGCCATTATTTCAGTTAATTTGTAAGAAATGCCATAAATGTCAGCTATTGGTGAGTGAAATATGCTGTTTCAAGTTGACTGCGTCTGCCTCTGTATGAGACCATTTAGATTGGAGACCGCTCCTGGCTCATTTCTGACCAATTACTGGTCAGAAATGAGCCTCTTCCATGATTGGTTCGGGGAATCCATCTTACCGGTCAATCACAGGCGAGTATCATGCAACACTTTTCAATGGCCGAGAAACATAGGGAGGGAGGGAGCAGCGAGGGAGGGGACGTTTTTTTTGGTTGTTTAGTTTAAAAAAAAAATCTTGTTCTCTTCCACTCTTTTCTAATCTCGCTTTTTACAACTCTCAAATCTTATCTACAGCACCTTTCAGTTCCAAACTGATGATTCTTTCAAACAAAGTTGTTTTTGAACTAAACACAGTCACGATATAGCCAACTACATACTTACCTGAGAGAAGTTTCTCTGTGATTTCCATCAAGTCGTGATAGTCTGCGTACGCCATGTAGAATTCACAGGTGGTAAACTCAGGGTTATGAGTGAGATCGATGCCCTCATTCCTGAACTGCCGTCCAATCTCATACACCCTATCTAGTCCACCAACCACAAGCATCTGAAAAGGAAACACAGACATGTGAAATCTAATATTATCTAAATAAAAAAAATCAGCTGCTGAGAATTGTCATCTCAGAGTCAGTTTGAAATAAATTATTCAAAATCTTTTTGGTAAAATAAACTACATACATAGGATTGAAGGTATTTTTTTATTTGTCCACCAGGGGACACAATTACATAGAATTTCACTGTCCAAGCCCTAAAGAGCAACTGGTAGGTTTGCACCCTCAGTATGTAGCAAATTGATGTCAACATTTTTGAATGACTAAACTAACTTAAACGTGGCGCAACATGGGGTAAGACAAACGCTAGAGCTAGAGTGAACCACAGTCTTATCATTTTTAACTTGCTATGTCCGAGGACCCGGGAACTATAGAGGACCAAGTTTACAACTGAAAAAAAGAATTAACATTTAATTGCTGTCTAGGCTCTCTGTTCTGTGATTCTGTTATGCTCAAGTTCGTTTTTTGGTCTGTGCATGTCTGCTGCAATTCTAAGTCTGGATTCCAATTGTCTGTCTATCGCGATTCACCTCGTGCTTCCTGCTAAATCTCCAGATATTTTCCTCCATCTCCATTACCCACTGTTTCAATTGTCGCATCCCTGAAGCTGCTCAAAAAGAAGCTCAATCGGCTGGCGAATTGAGGATACATCAGAATATCCTAACAGGAAGTGTCTTTGGGATTGTGCTCCCTATAAATGGATTCAATGTCAAGTAGGAGTTTTACCTATACACCTTCTGGGATTAAATGGCATGGATAAAGGTGCATTACCTTGTGGTAAAGTTCAGGAGCGATTCTCATGTAGAGGTTCATGTCCAGCTCATTGTGGTAGGTAACAAATGGACGAGCAACCGCTCCCCCAGGGATAATATTCATCATTGGAGTTTCAACCTTAACAAACATAAAACCTGTCGTTAAGCTTACAAAAAAGGTAAATTGAGACCCTTTGCAATACATTCTTAACCTGGTTACGTCTGTTAACAAATTCATTTTCACCTCCAAAAATCCTTGCTGGTCTAGAAAGCTCCGCAGGTACGAGATGATTTTTGAACGGGTTATAAACTTCTGCCTCACATAGTCATTGAGGATCAGATCCAGATATCGCTGACGGAATCGTGTCTCCTTTAGAAATAGAAGATACAATGTTTAAAAGGGATTAAAAAACACATTTTCCACATTGTTAGCAAAGCATTATTGAGGTAAAAAATGGATGGTGGACAATCTTGTAGTATTGACATCGAGCATTTGTGATTATTTGGAGGTAGATATGGATGCAATAGGATTTAGCCTTCATATTCCATGGTTATGACCCTGCTAGCACATGAATAATTACAACAATTAGTTTGATTTAGCATCTCCAATGCTCTGAACACTAATCATATGCTAAAACCTAGTTTATGTCATGAAGCTTTTTTGACCTGGGAAGCAGATTCTTGGGTTTCCCAACTGGAGATTGGGTGCAATTGGACATGTTTGGGTCGAGTGTACTGCAATCGACCTACTACTACTGTTCACTTGCTCAGTGCCATTTCTATCAAAAACGTGTGGGGTGAGATGGTGGGACAGAATAAATTAGATAAGCACACTTTCAAAGACAGATCATTGAGGGCTGGTGATGAAAACCAAATGCATCCAATTGTTTTATCCTTTTCATAGCAGATGGTTAACATAGAATGTTAAAATATTGAGCAATGCAGCTTTGAGCAAGAGCCAAAAGTACGATGACGAACCTCTAGAGCGACTAACCAAATGTAGATCACAGCACATGTGGTTACCTTGTCTTTAAGCCCAAAGTGCAGGTGGGGCAGCATGTGCAAACAAGGAGACAAAAGCGTCATCTCTATGGGAACGATGCTCAGCTCCCCCTTTTTTGTCTTCCCGGGGTTACCGCGGACGCCAATGATGTCCCCTCGGCGCAGCTTGTTGTTTATGGCCACAAAGTCCTCCTCAGACTTGTAGCTCCTGGGAAGGATATGATGAATAAACACAAGAACTGTGCAATATGAGGTCTTTGAGGCATTTCATCCATATGAAACATATACCTTGAGTTTGCCATAACCTGCAACTTGACACCTTCTCCTCGCAGGTCATAGAACAGCAGCTTGGCACCAGATGCCCTTTTGGCATGAACACGCCCTGCGTAAAACATGATAGAATACATATATTATTATGAGAATGAATAAACAAATATAAAGTAGCACACCAATATCAGAAAATGGCTAAATCTTACAGTACCTGTAACATTGAGTACAACATCTGTAAGTTGGTCTCCAGACTGCAGATTATTGTATTTCTCAATGAACGCGGAGAGTGACAAATCGACGTGGAATTTATGAGGATATGGGTCCTCTGCTGTGCTCTTAAGGGCTTGGATGGCCTGGGTGCGGATCTTGAAGTATTGCTACATCCACAAGAAACATTGCATCAGAGTCAATAATTCAACATGGGATAGGCTTTACATTTAATTACAGTTTAAGTCTGATGCCATGTTTATACATGATACCCGAGTTTCAGAATCTAGATTTTATCTACATCCTTACAGTGCAAGTCAACCCCTTGGACGTGTTATCCTCATGTTTACGACCCATGGCAACTTTGTGATACTTATTTTTAAGGTAGTACCGTCGTTGTGTATGATCATTATAATGAGCAATGTTGTATATTTAAATGCGCCACACACCCGTGGCTTTATAGTATAAGTGTCCGAGAATCTTAACCCTCTCTCGGACGCGGCTGTCATCATCAACCGCTGCCCAGACAGGGCTCCACATATCCACACACACCCTTCCGCCAGTGTCTCATGACATCGAAGGGATACCTTCGAGGCACTTTGACATCACGAAAATAACATAACTTGAGTTCGGAGCAGAGTAGAACATTCACAAAATGATTGCGGAGACTGGCGAAATAGGATTTTATTGCTTATTTTAGGATCAGCGATAAAATGGCACAAGTACTAATGTTGAAGATCACATAAGACATATTACATATTAAAAGGTTTTGGGTTCACTGACAATTTAATTTAGATAAAGACATTGTTTCGTAACTACATTAAAACCCCACATGTATCAGCTACTGAATCACAATATGGGAAATGAAAAACAGACATGTTACAGGTACAGAAAAATATCCGATAACAAAAGCTTACATTGGGATCCAGAGTCTCGTCATCTGCCCCATAGGCATTCTGGTCCGCCTTGTCATTGCCTTCATTCTTCTGCTCCACAGTCTCTTTAACTTTTGCCTCCTTCTCAGCTGCCTTCTTGTCAGCTTTCATTCGTCTCTTAAGTTCACTGATAAAAGCAAATAAACAATATACATCTAATGAAAAGATGTTCTTAGCCATTAATAGGTGGCTTTGTGTAGACCTTGAGTGGTTTTCTCGAAATCACAACAAACAATACAATAAAACAAGGACTTTTTTTAATCCCACATATAAAAAGACAAAACCCCCAAATGTGCATTTGGATACAAGCATGCGTGCAACTAACTAGAATGGATTGGGTGAGGGGTCATTTGGTATGGTGACAAAAGGTTGGTCGTTTTTCTCATGGGAATGGAAAAGCCACCAACCTTTTGTCACCTCTCCACCGACTGCCGTGAATTAGAGATGGGACTGAAGCTGAGCAGGGTAGTGCGAATCTAAACCCATTTCCCCTGACCCCAATGGCTTGGCACAACTGCTGCCTTGCCACTCTGACCAGTGAAAACAACATAGCAGCTACAGCAGTCAGTCGACAGACCTAGAGAGACAGACATATACAATATATATATGACTATCATTGGACAATGATAAAATTACAATAGCGAATTGTGTGTGTGTGTGCATGTGTATGTGTAGCTAGATAGATAGATAGATAGATAGATAGATAGATAGATAGATAGAATTTATGTATTTAGTCCTTCGAATTATTGTCAAAGTCATTTAGAAACGAAACAGAAAATACAAGTAACGAAACAGAAACTAACGCATATCACTGGGGGTTAAACGATACTTTAACACTTGGATATAAGGATTACTCAATTAAATGCTAAAGTGTCCACTTTAGCATGTAAAGTGATGTAAAAATGTACACACGTGTAAGAATGAAACTACTGACTTGTACTACAGACCCGCTCCTCGAGTCTCTCATGGCCTGATGCAATACAGGCTATGGACTTATTCATGCCCGTTGCCTGTATGCTACTCACATCAAGTGCACCGTAATTGACAGTACAAATGTTAAGTAGTCGGAAATGTTTGTATAATTGATATATGCGAGTAAAAAAACATACTTTTTGCTGAGTTTCTCTCCGTCCGGCGTTGTCACGTCAGCCATCTTCTTGATGCGTTCAGAAAGGCTCGTACTCACGCTTCGAAAACACGCGATAATTCGATGGGGCGTTCAAGTGCTCCCGGAAAACTACCTTCGTATTGATCACACCACTTTTTATGTCGTTCGTTCGCGCTTTTCTGGTGATTGTCTGGCAGAATACATCGTATGAACTGGCAATACTGAGGGATTCATAGCTTAAATTGTTACATTGATGTTAATATGACGCTAGTCTAGCATCATATCACAATTGCATTGTAATAATTTACAATGATAGATCTAAAGCAGAGCTCTCTCTCTCTCTCTCTCTCTCTCTCTCTCTCTCTCTCTCTCTCTCTCTCTCTCTCTCTCTCTCTCTACTAAAGCAGTTTAAAAATGAAAAGTGAAAAATAACAAATTACTACAAAATAAAAAAGCACATCCTGCGATGCACTTGGCCACATCTTCAGTGTTGTAACCTGGGTTCATCAGGTGTGTCGGTCGGTCACCCTCTTGATCAAGTCCCAGCTTGTGTCCACAGCCACCTTGAGGCAACTTCAGCTGCCTCTGTGACCATCTTTGTGGCCCTTTGCTTGCTTGCTCCTGTGATGTCCAGCATGAGGGCCTACAGAGGGACTGGCCAGCGAACCCTCTGCTCCCTACTTCAATGGGCTCACACTTTGCTGGCCACCCGCACAATATAACATACAGATGTATAAAAGGCACAAATATTAAATACTATAAAAAGGTTTAATATAAAATAATAATATATATGCAGATACAGTTGTTATGCAGGTTGTGTGTGCAATTAAGTGTGGCAGTGCTTGGGAGTGTTTGTGATGCGTTGGAAGCCCTCCCCTCAGCACAACAAGGTGACAAAAACGTGGTGCTGTGATTGCACAATACTGTATTTCCCCCAACAGATATTGCAGTTTGTTCCTATCTGGAGTGTTTTTGAAGTCCCTGCAGGTCTGTGTAATCTGAGGGAAGTAAGTGTTCCTGATGTCTTCTTATAGTTTGCAGGAGGTTAAGTGCAGCTCTGTTTCCAGCTGGTTGTCTGTGCACAGTCGGTATTGTCTTGGCAGACCCTTCTCTATAGTCAGGTGATGCTCGCTAAGCCTGTACCTGGTCAGGGATCTTCTTCATTTTGGGTCACGTTGGTCAGGTATTCTGAAACTGTATTCTTTGTTTAAGCCAAATAGCATGCAAGTTTGCATGTTTCAATGGCATACTATTTAATTGAGTTTAGCCCCAATTGTTGCAGCTTTTTGTTTGCTCCATGTTTTTAACAATACATGAAAGCATTGTTGATTACTGCAATATTGGTTAAAAAAAAATATATATATATATTTTTGGGTCGTGACTTAATGACTAATGACAAATGTGGGTCCTGAGGCTTGACCAGGTGATAACCACTGGGTTAGGGAATAGTGTCATATGGTCTGTGGGGTCTGGTTGGTTTAGGAGCTCTGTGGGGTTAGAGTTAGTAGGGTCAGGGGTTGGGTGGTCTGTGATGTGCTCTGCACACCATCAAACTCTGTGAGCGAGGGCCTTGTTGTCGAGTGTTCTGCCATTGCTTTCTTTCAGGTGATTATAGAATTTGAATGCTCTCTTCTGTATTTTGATAAGATATCATCTGAATTCTGCTTTGCATGTTATTTGGTGTTTCTCTTTGGACTCTAAAGATGGCTTTGCAAATCTGTATGCAGAGTCTTAATTGTCCCATCTTGTAAAGTCTTGGTTGGCTTTACAACCATTCACCAAAAGAACCAAGCAGGCCTGCCTTATTGCATGATCCATTTTCAGCGTGTAGGTTGCTAGCTCTGAGGTTGTTGTTTAACGTAGCAATGGGGACTTTGAAAATGGTAACACGCAGATAACAGAAGGGGAGGAGAATGCCGACTGGAATAGTCGCCCAATGGCAGGCTTATACCAACAACCTCTGGTGAGTCAGACTAACATAAATGTAATTGCAAGCTAAGCATACAGATGGCTTTATTTAGGGAAAGGAATATTTGACGGACACATGTTCATATGTCACATTGCTTGTCCATATCCAGGACTAACACGTTTATTAGCGTAGTGGTCACTAGGTAATCCCAAACTTGAAGGAATACCAATATGTTAATTGACATCATCATTAACAATGTAAAAAAAAAAATGGGTTAGCAACCACTAAACTAATAAACATTTTCCTGGGAGTAAAACTAGCTTCCTTATAACAATTTAGGCCTAAACTCAATTAAAACATAACTCAAAACAAGTAAAATAAAAACAAACAAACCATGCAAATAAAACATTGCAAAGATTGCAAAAACAAACTGTGGAGTGTGTGTGTGTGTGTGTGTGGTTGATAGCTGGTTTAGCAGCCTCATCCAGCCCTATAGTCTAATAAGTCTGACAAAAAAATGACTTGCAATGTTTGTCTGATTAGAGAAAGACAGAGAAATGGTGGCAACATGTCATAAAGCATCAGAAAGTCAAGTATTTAAATGAGATATGCATGCATAAATAATTGATTGATAGAAGGTATTACCTTTTGTTTCTCTTCTATGATTGGAAGTATAGAGGCTATATAGAAAAAATATATTTGAAAAGTTTTACATTTTAAATCAGCTTTGCATCTATGTTATAACATAATGATGGCTCCTTCAGTAAGAACAAGGTAATGTTAGTAACCCATCAAGTTTTTTTTGTTGCTCTTTGTGGAACAATTAAAATGCTAGTGTATTTTGCAATGTCCTAACATTAAAAGACATCACTCATACTAAATACGTTTCTTTGAATATTAAGGCATTACATCTCTGACTGTTATGTGCAAATAGAGCTAGAGTCATAGGTTCCCTATTAGCTTAACTAATTGTAAATGTTAAGCAATATTTAGATTTAGAACAACAGATGTGAAAGAGAGAGCAAAACTGTCTCAATGATCCCAATTTTTACTACATTGTTTGCTTCTAAACGTTAACAATAATATATTTGGTATTTTCCCAATAGTATTTTAGTAGTGAAAACACAATTATAATTTAAAAGGCTACAATCATTTGACTAAGTTTTCATTTGATTGAGTACTGGGTCAAAATATCAGATTGTGCACCTAACACACACAACCAGTCACACTGTGCACCTAACACACACCACCAGTCAGATCCAAATGGTATCATTGTCTATTATCATTGGATCTTCTCAGAGAATGAGCGGTTGACAAATCTAACCTTTCATATCATTTAAAATTGACAGCATATGCCGGTTTAATTAAGCAAATGACGAAAACTGTACAAATTAAATCATATGAATCTATTTGTCACTTACAATGTATACACAAGCTTTTTCGATATCAATTTAGAAAAATATAATTTATAGTTTTGACAGTTGTCATAGCAATCACATTGCTGGTGTCAATTGAATTATATACAAGTATGACCGTGAAACATTTGAGATTCTACATAACATGCAAATAGCTTGATGTCACACGTATGACACCGCTCGAGAACTAGGTCAACGTGGACAATATGGTCAAACTATACCTAACCAGTCACATTACCAAATGGATTTTTCATCGTCTTTATTACAATGTCATTTTAAGAGTAAATAAAATGTAATGAGTTTAAAGTTGTTACATACAGCACTTGTAGAAATGTAGAGCATTACAATGAAACATTCTTGAACCATCATCACAGATGAGCCCCTTGTTAATGCACATACAGTACATGGACTTAAAGTAAACACAAAAGGATTGGTTCCCATCCCACAATGTACTAACAAACAATTAGTTAGAAGACAATATCTCACAATGAGAATCATTTTGTTTACAAGTCAAGAAAAAAAAATAAAGAAAGGATCCTTAAAATAAAAAAATACAACTAATAAGAACAAACATGCAAGCCATAAAACTGGCCTTTATCAGAATAAAGATAAAACTAGATACAGGTCAACTTGATCTTATCAAGGCCTATCCTGCATCGTGAAGTAAAATACAAGATTTTAAGATTTTAAACAATATTTGTGGTGGGCACATTTGACCAGAAAAGATTGAAATACATTTTAAAAACGAAAGATCTCACCAAACTACCTCATCTTTAACTTATAGAAACAAATCCAGTATACTATTCTATTGCAAAAAAAGGCTCAAGTAAATAGAATACTATTCCAGTTTTATGCGTTCCTGACGCAGTAACACAAACACATACTTTTTGCTATATATTAACTAAGATTACATGATGGGTTTTTTTGCTCTGATATATGTTAATCTAGATCACTTCATAAATATATATCTATATCTATATCTATATATATATATATACACACATATAAAATATGGCTAATGTCTTTTTAGCCACAAGTTATTTATTATTGTAATTATTGTGGAATGTAGTAGTAGTATTAAAATGTCTTGTAGTAAGACTGCACTGTTGCTTAAATCAAATGTATTATTTTAAGTATGAATAATTATGAACAATATCATCAAAGAAGTAGATGCTAATACAGTGAGAGAAATGCAAAATGATATAGCAAAATAGATCTGTAAAAAGATGTATTTCAAATCCATGTATTGTACTATTTAACTACTGCAGCTATTTACTGCTATTTACTACGCACCCATCCATCCGAGTGTATTCATCCAAGGATTTTTTCGCTATAAAATCGTTTTATTCTGGTCCACTTATTCTGGACTCTAAAATATCTGAAACAGTAAGTATGTTTCATATTCATAAAAAAATGAATTGCCTCAAGACCTCAATTTCCACTACAAAAGATACAGATACAGAACAGTAATATTATGAGTAACTGTGATTGCAAAAAGCACCATGATGTGCTAATTATGTACTCTTCTATGTTTACATTTTTCCACGTCAGTTTTGTAATCCTCAATGCAAATTTGAATGAAAGAGTCTTTTGGAGATGTGGAGATGTGTGCAACTGCCTACGGGTATAGGTGTCCCAATTGCAGCAGGGAGAAACTGTAAATGTTAGAATGTTAGATATTTGAAGAATGGCAGCTGAAATAAATCCCAGCCTAGCAATAGACCCCGGTCTATTGTCACACATAGCCTATGGCGCAATGCTGTTCAAGGGTATGATTATGAGGATCCTCCTTTGATAGAGAAGTTCAACAAAAACACCTGCTCATCATCCAGTTCAGGTTTCACAGCTTTTACCTCACAAGTCCTAAAAAAGAAAGAAAAGAAGAAATAGTGAGTAATACATATATTATTATATACCATGCAAAGCGACAACACAATGGTTTGTGCAAAATGAAGATAAATAATGTGAGCTACGGATTGGTTGACAATATGAACCTGTGTGTTAGTAGGAACGCGTTAAGTTGGTCCCCGGCTCCTGCTGCAAGCTAATCAAGAGATCCTCAATTTTCTCCATGTTCTGCGAGGAGGCCATGGTATTCTGAATGGTCCCAGATTCTGACAGCGACTGAATGAAAAGGGACTGGATGTGTGCTTCAGTCTCCCTCTGGTTCTGGCCGGACTGACTGATGGCTATGATGTGATCCGACAGTGAGGTCCCAGGGGCATTCATCATCTGGTTGCACTCTGTATGGGACAGACACAGTAGCACGATTAGATCATTGCACCGCACATCTTCTCCTTCCATGAATGCGTTTCATTATCATGTTTGTGTCACAGAGAAGGATCTTTTTCATCGTGTTTTCTGTTCTGTTTTACCATTCTCCATTCCGAAGAGGAAAAGGCCCGCTGGCTGCTGACCCAGAGGCCCGCTGCCCACAGCGTTCTGGAACAGGGAGCCCAGCTGCTTCCCGGGAGGAGACGAGGTGGTGGTCTGGAGGCCTGTCCCACCGTTCTGAGAGGAGAAGATGGAGGCTGGAGGAAGCTCCTGAGCCGCCATGCCCCCTTGTAAGGAGGCCATGTTGGACTGGGGGGTTAAAAAGATGGAGACGGGCGGCTGTTGCGCGCCGTCAGAGCTGCGACCCAGCTGCATGGGCTGCTGCTGCTGGGGAAATAGGCGCTGCTGGCTGGGGTTTCCCAGGGCCATTGGCTCTGAGCGGTGCTGCTGGCCGACCGGCACCATGCTGGCCTGCGAGAAGAGCAGAGCGGGGTTCTGAGGCTGCTGGGTAGAGAGGCTGCTGCTGCTGCTTAAGGGTGGCATCGGGCCCTGGCTGCTGAACAGGAGGCTGGAAGGCTGGTCCTGGTTGGACATGTTGGGGTGGAACAGCAGCCCAGCCTGCTGCTGCTGCTGGCCTGGGGAGAGGGTGGTCACGGTTGGATGTGGGGGGATATTCTGGAAGGTCTGCTGGGGAGATTGTGCCTGGGGCTGGGATGCCTGCTGCTGTTCCATAGGGGTTCCCTGCTGAATGGGAGCGAGCTGGGTCTGAGCCTGGAACACTGGCTGGGGCTCCGGGACAGAGGTCTGCAATGCGTTGAGGAAAGCCATCTGCTGCTGCTGGGGTTGGGATGGTAAGGATGTCTGGGGAAGGAAGGAGGTGGAAGGCTGCTGCTGCTGCTGCTGCTCTGGGGCCCGACTGCTCCCGCTTAGCACTAGGTTATTTGGAAAGAGAGATGCCTGCAGCTGCTCCTGAGTGCAAGAGCCTTTCTGAGCGTGAAACGCAGAACCTGGTGGGTCGCGCGCCTCGGCCATAGAACTTTGACTGTGGAACAGCGGCGGAGAAGGGAGCGTGGGTGTCTGCTGCAGGAAGTTGGTTTGGTTCGAGAGGAGTTGCTCACTGGTCTGCTGCTGCTGCTGCTGCTGCTGCTGCTGCTGGGCTTGCTGGAACAGAGACCCATGGTTAGGAACGCCCCCCTGTGGTGAGCCCTGCTGGTCAGCGTTGTCCCCCTGTGAGGTAAACATGTTACACTCCATGGGGATTTGGGACTGATACAGTTGCTGCAGTTGTTGTTGTTGCTGCTGCTGCTGCTGCTGCTGTTGAATGTGTTGTTTTTGGATCTGCTGCTGCTGTTGAATATGTTGTTTTTGGATCTGTTGTTGTTGTTGTTGTTGTTGTTGAATATGTTGTTGACATCGCTGCTGTTTGGCCATTGAGTTGTCAGACTGCAGCGGGATCCTATAGAATCCTGTGGCCTGAAGTTGCCTCACTGCCTGTTCGATCTCCTCCAAGGGCAAGAGGGGCAGCCGGTGCTGCTGTTGGGAAGCTGGTTCCCTACGCAGTCGTCCCACCGGCCCAGGGCTAGGGCAGCGCCTCTCCTGCCGCATGTTCTCTCTGGGCTCCAGACGGAATGGCTGGGAGCCCCCTGACTGCTGAAGCAGAGAATCTGCAGGCACAGTGAAGCTGCTAGCACTGGAAAGGTCCTGGTTCTGCAGGACGGCTGGGGGCGGGACTTTCTCCACATCAGCCGCAGTGAGAGGCAGGTTGCCGGGGAACACCTTGTTGGAGAGGTGACAGGGGGAGATGTCTATGCTCTGTCTGGCTTGACACATCCTATCAGCAGGCGGCTGGAAACAACAAGACATGATGTTTATTAGTGCCTTAATTCAAGAGTCCAAGAAACAGAGTAGTTGTAGCCACAGTTAAGTTTCTTTACATGTTTAATGTTTCATATTGTGTAGCATTGCACACCATGAAATATTCAGAACCCATTGTTTTCAAAACCAATGAAGGCAACAGTTTTCACATAGCGATTGTGTAAAAACCAAAACAATCACCTTAAACACTCTGGTATGAGTAAGGTTGCTTGACACATCCATTGGTGTAATGTCTTCTCTCTTGACATGGGGCAACATCAAGGAACTAGGATCTAAAGCTGAAAAAACAGGGCAATATACAATGTTGGTTAGTAAGGAATTTAAAAAAAATTGTATATTTTACACTGATTTGGATGATTTTAATTACCTTCCATTTTTCCTTCATAAGGGCATGGCTTCACTGGAGAGGAGCTCTCATTTTTTACAGAAACATCCTTTTTGGCTGCAAGAACATGAATTATATAATCCAAGTTAGTTGTAGTTTTCATTATTTTAATTTCAAGTTATACATGCAGATATGTTTCCCAGTACCATCATTAAAGACACATAGAAGAAGATTTTAAGCGGAAACAGTGTGACTCTAACGAACCAGGGTCTGGGGTGTAGGTGAAAGGCTGCACATCGTGTGATCGTCCAGCATTAGTCAAGACATAGATCCCCACGCAGACTGAAGAGGAGATGTCTTGGTTCTGGTACGAAGGAACCTTCACTATCAAGTGGTTCTGGCCAGAGTTACATCATATGTGCACAACAAAGCAGAAAGAAAAACCCACAAATAGTAAGAAGATGCTTGTTCCCACTAATGTAATATCTTTCATGCAAATCCAACGTCAACATCAAATTACAATTCAATATGTACATTACAGAATTGTAAATACACTGCATATTCAAAACTATTGTAATATGTATATATGTATATATATATATATATATATATATATATATATATATATATATATATATATATATATATATATATATATGTTCCAGAACTATGTATAATTGTACGACTACTTATTTAGCACAGATCATCTTGCTGAGGTGGAAATCGATTGAGATTAGCCTCCGAGACTGTGCATAATTAGGTCAGAACACAATGAAAGCTCTGAAACATTGGTACCAGTAGCCATTTAAGATGATTACAGCTAAGCTTATTTACAATTGTGAATTGGTTCCTGCTATCTAATGTTCTCAGGGGCAGGAGATGAACTGTGTGGGACCTGGAACACCGCCTGGTATGTTTACCTGGTGGAAAAGCTCCATGTCGATCTCAGCCTCTTCCTTCCAGGAGTTCTCATCTGAAACAGATATACATATAAATAGAAAGACAGACAGACAGACAAACAGAAAGAAAGAGAGACAGAGAGAGAGACAGAGAATACTACAATGATAATGAAACACCAGATTCTTACCAGAAATATTTTCATGAAAAATTACTTTGGTGTCCTTGAGAAAGTTCTTGCCAATGATGAAGACCTCCTCCCCTCCTTTCACTGAACAGCTGTGGAGGGATTTCTTCAGGATCTCAGGCAGCCCTGCAGGTTGGGCTGCAGACAGGACACCAGGAAGTAGTGGTTAACCCATGGCTTTGCCATGGCCACACAGCACATGTACTATCGGCATTATGTTACTTCCATGCATTTCAAAACAAAGCAGTATAAACATAGAGAAATGTCTGTGTGCTCAAACATCATAACTGTCTCTCCTGGCTTCACTAAAAATCTGTTCTGATCATTTGTCAAAATCACTTTGTTGTGCCGATTCTGCCTAAGAGCATTTAGCATGAACACACCTGCCACAAAAACAATAGGAGTATCACTTTGGTGTTTGTGATAAGACATTGTTGTGTAAATTCAGTTTTTTCATCCACAAACGTCCTGGCACGACGTGCATTGATTCCAAAAGACAAAAGCGCTAAAAGCTATTGTTGACATACATGGTAAGAGTGCGCTCACAGTAAATGTTTTTCGGCAGAATCAGCACAACAAAGTCATTCTGAATGATATTGGTAACAGATGTTACCATTATTATCCTTTAATAATTCCCTTTTCAGATATTGGAAAGATTGCTTTAGATTTGTTTCTACATTCTATCAGAGCTCCTTCAAATTATGCGGTTAGAAACAAGCCACGGCCTGCTTCTCCACTCACTGTCTCAGATTTTATAGGTTTCCTATGTGACGCAGTTGTCTGCTTTACGACACACTGTGTGTGTCACACACACACACAATTACATATGCCCAGGGAGATTCCAAATTTATATTTTGTGGAAAGATATTTCCTTCAATTGCATGTTGGCTCTCTGTAAACAATGGACGTCTATGCAGCTTGTTTATTTCTTACTTTCCTTTTTTTGTATCTACAGACAGTTCTTCCATATCCACACACAAAGAAGAAACTCTTCTGGCCCACAGCAGTCTTTCCTGTTTTGTTTTTTTAAGTACCACACCCTATACCGCTTGCATAGAAACACTTGAGAGCTGAAGGCTATTTTTTCACATTGCCTCTGACATCGAAAAACAATGACATTCTGACCCAAGGCTAAGTCAAACATAAGAAGTTAAACCACAAGTTTCAAAAGGGGAATTGGTAAATCATTCCCAACATTAACTGATTGAAGTAGTTTACAGCTCCACTATCTCTGGTGCCCTTTTAAAATGGCTTCAACCCCATTGGTCTCATGGTAGTAAAGCCATAGGTCAGAAGTTATCTTGAAGGACGTGACACAAGTTGTCCACGCCAACAACACATCAGTCAGTTGTATTCAACCATTTAAAGACAGAAGAAAAAAAAAACACAAGTGACTCACTGCAGAGGATCGGGGAAGACAGGGTCTGTAAGGTGAGCAGTGAGCCGTCTGGACACGGGATGTTGACGCGGAAAACCAGCCGAGCGCGAGTGCTCTTCTTCTTGGAGCCCGCGATGCCAATGCGCGCCTCGACATCAGCGTTGCGAAGCTTCAGGATGCCAACACAGTCCACCCTGCACAGAGGAACCACCGTCACATGGACATGCTTAAGGGCTGGATTTGGTATGCACATGCAGAATTCCCAATTCAAAGAAAGAATAATGGTTGAACACTAAATTAGAAACATCTGTTGCATTTGCTTAGACAAGGGGTCAGGAACCTTTTCAGTTTGCAGAGCCATACAAAATGAAAGAGGTAGTCCGCCGACTTAACACATTGAGCCATGAGCCATACACTTTATTGTCATTGTACAGTTCAAGTACAATGAGATTAGGAGCACTACACCTGATCAGTGCATTAAAACACACAGGGAAGTAGAAGACAGGAAAAACACCACAAAATCAAAAGCACACAACACAAGTCCTTAAATAGTAAGTAAGTAACTTAAATAGTAAGTAACTTAGGGCACCTTCACACCTATTTCGGTAGACTCGGTCCAATTCAGTGGTGAAGTTGATACTTTGTTGCATTTTTTTTGTCAAGCGAACAATGTGACAACACGTCGCGCTGTTGAACGTTCCTCATCTAATGGACCGAAAATCCGAGGGACACTCACAGCACTTCCTTGTTGCGGACAACAATAAGAGTAACAACAACTTTGTGCGATCTTGGGTTTTTTCATTTTGCTCTGGTGTTCCTACAAATTAAAAATAACCCCATTTCCACCATTCGGTCACTGAATAAAAAACGTCAGTGTTTTTGTGAGTGACCACAAGCAATTGCTTTATATAGTCATCTGACCATATTTCGATGTGTGCTTTCACCTCCTGATTGCACCACGTCTCACTGTGACTCATTTTATTTTAGGAAAAGTTCACGTATACCTGGCTGAATATGTGTATTATTTCCAGTTTGCTGCAAGAGTGTACATTCAACCCACAATGCATTGTTTTTTGGTTCACTTCCAATAGTTGGGTCTAGACCCCGAAGCCATTTGTTTTGAGAATAACGGCTGGCTGATGAAGTTATTGGCTGGCTAGCCGGCTCAGCCAAAACCTAAATGGCTGCTGCAGCCGCCAAAATGTTCATGGCTGCAAATGGCTTAAGCTGCCACTTCATGTCTACAGATCAGCCTATGTTATACTGATTTACTAGATCTCAATATTTCCAAGCAATGCATGACTTTCTCCATATTTCTACAAAATGCAATAAAAAAAAACACCAGATTGTACTTTCACAAATTATGTACATATTTATTTAGTTACATGTATGCTACTACATTTTCATTATTAACTTTCAAGTAATGAGGCCAAGCATAAACGATAAAATAATCCACCACTTCAAGTCCATCGCGTGGAAGACGTGCAGTTTTAATTGGTCGTCAATTCACTTTGAGTCCTGTGTATCATAGCAACGAGCACAGGACTGTGGTGATGAATCCAATGGGGAAATCTCGTGTAGCAATCGTTATTGTTTATTATTTCGTATGTGTGTGTCTCTCTATGTGATATAATTATTATTTGATGCAAATTCTAACCGGCTAAGCCAAAGTTTATCAGATGGCGGCTCAATTTGGCTTACGAAATTATTGGCTGGCTGCGGCTGAAATTCTAAATGGCGCAAATGGCGGCGCCTGGCGGCGGCTTCGGGGTCTAGTTGGGTCGGACCAGAGTTCATTTGTTTTGGTCTGCACCAGAGTTCATTTGAGCATTCACACCACCCCAAATTAACTGTACTATCAGGGGAAACGCTCCAGGGTTCGATTAAAATGGACCAAACAGCTCAGGTGTGAAAGCGCCCTTAAATGTTAAGTAAAATTGGAGAGCTGTGCGCCACCATCTCAGGATCAGCACTAAGTGTGCCATAGGTTCATGACCACTGGCTGAGAGACAAATCTCAAAAGGCACACAACCGTGTTGTAATACACATTGAGGAAAGGTACATACGCTAGTGTCATGTTGGTGCTTGGGTCGAGAGGAACCTCAATCACAGTCGTGCCCTCAATATCGACCTCCTTGCAGGCTGTGGTGTTGCGACCAGTGACTCTACATGCCTGGTAGAAGCCGTGGGGTTTCACCCGCCCAGTGTCATTACCCACAAATACTTGCAGCACCACTGGCTCATTCATGCCCTCCAGCTGTGCAAGAGAATAAACAGAGAACATGTCAGCTCTAACCCACATTATACGCATTTCCGATACATTTAATTGTATGTGATTTCATTCAACAAAAATGTATATAATGTCCCCGAAAAAGGGCATATTAAAACCTTTCCAATCAGCAACCTCTAGTGGCTGGAGTTGTAGCTACAGTAATAGAGACATCATTTTCAGATGACAGTTAGCACAACGATTTCTAGAGAAAAATTCCCTGGATGGATTGACTCGTGGATGGGCGCATTTTATTCTTGAGAAACTTTGTAGTTCAGAGATTTTTTAATGGATTAGCTGCATTAGAAAAGTTACACGTTGGAGGTTTAATTCTAATAAAACATTAATTTGTATGTATTTTTACATAATTTTTGCAAGAAGATATGTAATCGATGTAAAGATTTGCTTTGCCTTGCCAAAAAAATACATAATCAATTCGAATACAGTCTCTACGGTAACCAAATTGTTAAATCCAGAAGGCATTTGTTCAGTTGTTTCACAACAATGAGTAAACAGAAAAGCTGTAATAACAAACATATAGAGAGAGGGACTATTTTAACCCATGCTAACCTTTATGGTGGGGAAGCCTTGCTGGGTACGGTCTTTGACAGACCCTCTGCTGCCCTCAGTCAGGTAGCGGGCCCTGTGTTGCGTCTCAGGCTGCACAATGATGCTAAGGTCCTTCCCCTCCCTCTTTGATGGATACTGCATTGACAGAATTCTCCCTTTCTGGACAGTTGTTGACGGCCCATCTGTAGCACTGCGAGAGACACCAAGGTTGGGGGGATATATTTTTTGGGTTAAGTGATTTTAGATGATTTTTGCTGGCATCAATGCCCACTGTCAGTAGCACAGTGTGCTCTACTAGTAGTTAAGAGGCCTTCTATAAACCTTATAGGTTTATTTTAGCTTTATTGTGATTCACCAAAGCTTGTATCCTGTGCTGTGATATCCTGCCACTCCCTAGCCTCAGATCTAACCGCTTCTCTCCAGTCTAGTGGGGGGGGGGGGGGTTGGTGCTTGTGGAAGATTGTACAATCTCCTGTACGATGATGATTCACCCTGTCAAACCAACCCAACCTAACCTGTAATACCTACCACTGCATTATTCGAATGTTATTACATGACAGACAGACAAGAACATGGTGTGCAAGTGAATGGAATAACAATATCAAATATCAATCAATATCAAAGAGTATTATGTAATATGATGGGGATTATACCTTCCTTTGGGGCAAGGCTTGCTGTCAGAGCCTAGCTGTGAGAGGACAAAGTGTGGGCCTTTAGCACTGTCCGCGTCAAACATATCCTTACTGCAGCTGTCCGCTGAAAGGCTTTTAGGTCCGGGCCGCTGGCGAGGGGTGCGTTTCCGGGACTTCCGGGGCACCTCGGTGTTGTCGTTGTAGGAGCTAGAACTGAGGATGCTGAAGTTTGAAACGGAGTCCTCTGTCCAAATGCTGTTGCTTTGCTCAGAGTCGAGGGTAGCCTCGTTCTGGAAAGACATGCAACTGTTGTCAAAGAGGTCCTCCGGGGGTGGGGAGATGTTAAGCACCGTGCGACGCTTGGAAGGGGTCATCTGGTGTTGCTGCTCCTGTGAGGAGCCTCCTCTCCCGCCTCCTCCTCCTCCTCCTTGCTCAGAGCCAGCTCTGCAGTTCCCAGCACTCCCACCGTTTCCACCGTTCCCACTGTTCCCACCCTCTGCACCCAGGACATCTGGTGGCCCCCCTCTGGAGTCTTCCGGCTCCCCACCGCTGCTGTTGGGGCCAGCAGCCTGGTCAGGGGCCAGGGTGCTGGTAAAATGCATGGTGGAGCTGGGAGTGTTGGGAAAAGCACTGCAGGGGCCCCCTCCCACGCTCATAGAGGAGGAGACGGTGGTAGCATCTACAGAGCAAACAATGACAGCGTTAATAAAGGCATCTCCATCAGCATTGGCTAGCAGTCCCATTTTAAGCAGCAAAATTTGTCAATGATTGCTTACTTTTTTTTTCTCTTAAATTTCTTTGGTTACCCAATTAATCTTTTTTTTGTTTTACTGCATCATGTGTGTGTGTGTATGTGTGTTTCTTGTATGAGGCATTATGAAGTCAGGAAGAAGTTGTTATAAAAGTCCAAAATAAGACATTAGACTGTAAGAATTTGCCAACTAGTAAAAAAAAAAGTGAGTATTGGTAGATGAAGGAATTACTGTGCACCAAAAACTATGAAAAACCAAATCATGTCAAGATTTGTTAACTGATTTTGCCTTTGGTTGATTTTATCTACCGATTACAGAATTGACTATTACAAAGACAGGGTTATCAAAGAAAGCTCAGTGTTATATATATGTATGTTTGTGTAAGATGATGCATGCCAATTGGATCATTTTGCTATACAGGTTTTGTCGGGACTGAACGTAGCCACAGAGACAAAATAAACAAGCTTCTGACCTATGAAGCAGAGAACTGCAGACCATTTTATATGCAGACACTCCCTGCTTCAGAGGGAACTACCTGGAATAAAAATGAGACAGCGAATGAACAATAAAAGCTGAACATGAAGTATTTCACTTTTATTTAGTATGTCTTGTGTTTGTTTCAGCATGCTGACAAAAAAGAAAATGATCCTGTTAGTTTTCATTGAGCGGTCTAGTGGCATGACAGGTGTGGTTTAGTATCAGGCACTGGTAAGTTAAGACGATGACTGCATATCCTGGCGTAGCTGAATGTATGGTGTTAGAGAGAAAGGGTGACACAGAAGATTGCATACTAATATGAGTGATTAGAGGATGAAATTGTTGGAGGTGTGTGTGTGCTCACATGCAAATTAACCATGAAGTGGAATAGCACAATGAGAAAGGGCATTAAAAACGTTTGAGAAAAAAAAAGACAAGTTACATATAGGTCAACCATCCGATTTACTGTACCTGTGAAATATGTAAACTTTAAAATGTATTATATTTCAGTCAAACCTTATTTTGCATTGCATAAATATACAATATATTTATGCAATACAATATATGATACATGGCATTGAACGATAGACTTACAATATGCACACAAAATGATAAAAATCCATGATACAATGCAATATTACTATTGCAATCAGCAACATGTGTTACAACATACCCAAGCAAAAAGTCATGGGATTACTTCCAGGGATCATTTTACTTTGATCTTCCAAAAACTACTTCCAACTACTTCAGCTTCTAAATTGCAGTTTTTACTTTTAAAAGGAAAATCTAAAATACTAGCTTATTTTTTTCCTTTATTATATTATATTATTAGATTTTCTATATTACATTATTATATATTTTTTCTATATTTCTAATTAAAATTACATACATGGTAACTTAACACAAATTAATTTACCTCACAATTGAGAGTATTAAAGTGTTGTAGGTAAGATTTAAGAGCTATTATTTGAGTGTTATTTGTCAGAAATTACATAGCATTCCCTCAGCTAATAGTGAGTGAAAGGTGCTGTGAGAATGACTGAGCCTGCCTCCCGGCTAATTTCTGACCTCTCTGGCATCTCTTTTCCGTGATTGGTTCGGGGAATACATCTTGCCTGGCAGTGCGTGAAATGCTACCTTAATGGTGGCAAAATGTAGGGAGGGAGGGAGGGAGCGAGCAGAGGGGGAGAGCATGTCTTTTTGGTTGTTCTCTTTTCTCTCTTTACAACTCTTGAATCTTACCTACAGCAGCTTAAAACAAAACATTACAAACTTTTTGATTTGCTTTAGTTTGTCTAAACAAGTGGATTGAAGTAATAGTAATTCATAACTGATAAAAGAGTAAAACAACCTTGTGTTCAATGGTGTTGCCAAACACTTTAGATGTAAAGTCATGATGCAAAATTGGACTACAATAGACAAAAAGAGAGTTGAACTGTGTTTTTGATTCAGATCCCTTACACATTTATGTGTGTGAGCTTATATTAGTTTAATGCATATGTTTAACAGTAGTTTATAATTCAATAAAGGCAGAGGGGAAAGGAAGAACATAATTATTATTAGTAATGATAGTGGTAGAAGAAGTAGTAATATTATTATTATTATTATTATTAATAACAACAACAACAACAATAATAACCATAACCATAATAATCATAATATTCATAATCATCACACTTAGTTAGCAATGTCAATGTATTTCTTAATATTGTTCCATATCAAGAGAAAAAAAACATTGATGTCAAAAGCTGCTTGTAAGAGCTAATATAATCCATTTCAATTTGATAAATCCTAATAATTTGACCATTGCTAGAAACATAGCAATGGTCAATAAATAGCAAGGTGGGTAGCAACAATAGGAAATCCAGCATGTACTAGTGTTGCCTAAGTGTGTACACAGCTACAAAAGTTGTAATAGCAGAGGGCTCAGGGGAAGCAGTTGCTCAAGCGTCCACGTTGTAAATAATGGAGTGGCAGGTATGACTTGACAGTTCAATGAAAAACATGACCTTTTGTGGGGGGGGGGGTTCTTCATTCATTTTGTTGAAACAAGTACTCTAAATATGGATTTCTGACTATTGGGAATCAAGTATTTGTACAGGAGAGGATGAGCAGCTAGTAGTCATGTATAGTAGCCAGTTTTAGGACAGTTTTAAGTCCCTATGAAACTGGAAATATACGTCACCTTCCTCTTGCTACAGCTAGAAAGTGGTACTTCTTTTTTTTAACTGTTGTGTTTTAAGACCACCCTGAGGAAAACCCGGGACCAAAAAGGGAGAAAAACAAATTATAAACATTCAAATGTACTGTTTCATACATGGTGGATTCAGTGCTTGCATTTTAAATGCTGTTAATTAATTTGTACCAAACATTTCAAAGTAATCTGGTAAAATTGAAGGCTAAAAATTACATATCATCATCAGAAATGTTCTACATTGACCTGTTGCTTTTCGATTTATATTGACAAATGAAACCATTTATTAATAAAATTAGATTTTTTTGCATTGAAATGTGATAATTTACATTTGAATGTAATTTAGCAATTTAGAATGTAATTTTGTCTTTATTCCTCAATAGGCCCTTTTCAAATACACAGGTGTCACTCATAACACTAATTATGAGTCTGCTACTTTTATGTACCAGAACACGGTACTAAACTAGTAAGACTAAACTAGTGCTGTGTCTGAAATCGCGCACTTACCTAAGTGCACTTACATTGAGTGCACTTCATTATCCCTACAGCAGGGGTTCCCAAACTTTTCCATGCCAAGGCCCCCCAAACAGCATTAGCTTCTGGCCGGGGACCCCCAAACCCACCGACAATGCTACAAAATATGTAAATAAACATAAACTTTTAGAATGTATTTTCTTACTTTTATTTACTATTCAATAATTATTACATTTGTTTAGCATAAGAAAATTATTAACGAACATCTTTTCAGCATATACAGAATACAGAATATACGGTATATTCTCAATTTTTGCAGCAGAGTCCTCCACAGCAGGGCTGTTGGTCTTCTCCTTCGGTCTATTTGTTGTCAAAAACCTGTCCATTTTGCGCTAGCTTGAGGAGCAGAGCAGCTTGATAACAACGGCCAGGTCTACACAGATTATGACGTCGTCATGCCGAACTTGCAGCTGAACTTGAGAATCCGACGATTACGGCAGTTTACGTGTTGTACGGTTCAGGACAAATTATATATATTTTTATTTTTTTATTATTGATTTAATTTTTGTTATTATTATTTTAATTTTTTTATATTAAAAATTGTTTTGTTTTTTTTTTTGCATTTTTTTTTTCATCTTCCCTCCAATTTTCTGAGGCCCCCCTAGCGCCCCCTGGCGGCCCCCCAGGGGGCCGCGGCCCCCACTTTGAAAACCACTGCCCTACAGTACACTTAATTATAGGCGCAGTGCTCTCATTTCTACAGTGCACTGTCAAAACAGCCTTCGCGCACCTACCGGAAATGAGTTTATAGTTTGGCGGTTTTTCTTCGGGTTTTTTTTTTTTTTTCCGTTTTCCTCCTGGCGGAAAACGGCCTATCGGTAAGTTTATTTACCTATGAAATATATGAATATATATTAATTTACATATTCAATATTATTTTTTTTAATTACATTTGTAGAGCGCGTTGGTCTCAACTGTTACTCCTGTGTCCTCCATTTTTGATTCCGCCCCTTCCGCCACATAGACAAAATGGCGGCCGTTGAGTGTGGAAAGTGTCCATTGGTCCACACTCAAATTTTAGATCGTTTTGAGTGCGCCACCGTGGTGAGTCCACTATACAGGATATAATAATTCTCACTATACATTCGGACAGCAATACAAAATGGTGAACTCACTATATAGTGGAATATATAGTGAGTAGTGAATGATTTCGGACACCTACTACCCGTGCCCTGGTACATAGAAGTAGCAGACTCATAATGAGTGTTACAAGCGACACCTGTGTTTGTCCTACCTACTTATGACACCTCTGTGGAAAAAAAAATATTTCAACCAATTTAAAATTCACCAAACTTGTAAGAAATCCCAGAAAATGAATGAGCTAAATTGGTTCAAAGGGCATTATGAGATATCCATGAGATGCATAACAAAGGGGTGTTGCAGAGGTGTTTCAACTGTGCGATATTGCACAATACTTCACAAGTATTGCAAGTAGAGTGTAATTACTGAACTACAACTATGTGAATCTGAGTCAGACCCTGTTCACACAAGATAAATATCTAGCTTCCATAATCGTTTTTTTAATCTAGAATCCAAAACTGATCTGTTTACATGAAGAGCACAATGCTCTTAATCCCCTCAGCCTGTTTAGGCGTAGGGGCAGTTTATGAGAGATTATTGCTTCATTTGCGCACACACATATTGGTTTCAAGTTTCCACAATCACGGAGACGTAGCAACCATGGTGTACCAGCTAACATAGCTTTCAATAATGTCCCAATCATATCTAATAATATAATTACAAGGAATCATGGAAGAAAATAAAGAAATTAGCAGAGATTAATAATGCTTGTGGAAACAGGTCTGTGGACGATACACATTGCTTGTCAGCAAATATTAACAGGAGACTTTCTTTAAGTTGTATATTACACCATTAGTAGCGGTAGTGAGGACAATTATTCAAATCTACATTTGTTATGTGATTGTTTGTTTTTTTATTAACGTGAGAAAAAAAACTCATCCAAGCAATTTTTTTGTTTTGTTTTGTTTTAACCCAACACAACAAAGCCACACAGTGGTTAATAACAACACCTCCACCATGTCTATCAGACCTGCCGCAGAGCTATAGTGTCAACAAACACGCTTGACAAGAGTGTATGGAGGCTCAATGCTTTGGTGTGTGCCAATGAAAACAGTGGGTGAACAAACCTGAAAGCACCTTGTAGACACTGTGAAGCCTCTCGTAGTACACCACCACCAACCTCATTGTTTTTGTTTGTATGTATAACAAGCAAGCCTTTTCTTTGTTTAAAGGGGTAATGTTTACTCGATTTAGTTTTAGTTCTTTGACTGTGTGAAAAAAATCAACACAGTTCATGATGATGCTCAACAGCACATCTTGTCCTGGGACCATACCAGCACGCTTGACTGTGAAAAAAACAAACCCGAAGGTACGGGAGAGGAGAACAGGAAGGGGAGCTCACCCGATCCAAGGGCCTCTCCACCACTTGTCTGACTCATGGCTGCTTTACTCTGCTGCTTGGAGAAGGGCAACTGAAGCTCTGTTGGAAGCAGATCATACACTGATTCTGTGAAAAGAATATGTGGGTTGTCAGCAGCAGAAAACGACGTACAGAATTCATACTGTGCATTTTTTAAAGAGATCTGCCTATATTTCCATTATTCATGCAGCTATATGCCGGAAATAGGTTTCTAGCACAGCTTAAATTACCAGAAAAGAATAGAAAATAAACTACTACTTCTTACTGTATGTCACTGCATATTAGTATAGCTAGCAACAGATTAGCAAATACATAGCAACGTTTCATTATCACGTCAAACATGAGGCTCTTAATAATTTATTAACACTGGATTGATGTAAAAAAACAGCAACCACAAAACAAATTTATTAACCACAGTAAATTGCTTGGCAACTTTGGCCTTGATCTAGATGGATCTAAAAATATATAGGCCTATATTGCTCGGTATTCTCTAAATATATCCCCTTCAATACGCTTTACAAGTGGAAAGTAGACGTAAAATAATATGTACTACTATTAAGTATCTCTGGTGGATAGATACACGTATTTGCGGTACCCAGAAACCTTAAACCAGAAAAAGAAGCAAAGCCTAGATCTAAGCTACATCAACCACTCTATAGTAAAGGATATGCTTTGCATAGCCAAAACAGAAATCATGTTCAACTTGAGTCAGCCGCCCCTGCTCTCAGACATCTCTATGGTCAACATATATCTTATTTCCATAGTAAATTGGGATTTTAGGCTCTGCATTATGCAACACAAACCAGCAAGCTCATGACAGAGGAGTAAAATGGTCAAACAAATACCATTATTTTGCCCCCCCGCCACCCAGGCCATCATCATTATGCTGTGATTTTACAGCAGCCCTATTCATCCTCCACATTATCATCATTATGCTGCAACTTTACAGCAGCCATGACAGTCCTCCAACTATCCTCTGCCAACTGCCAGCTTTAATTACTTGCAGCTGAGTCCCAGGGGTTGGTGTGTGTATCAGATACTTACACCCCCCCGGTCTCCATTGTTTCCACTGGCTGTGTACAATAGACAAACCTGGGACACACTGAAACCAGTAGCCTCTTAAGTCCTAAAGCCCTGCAGCCGCCCAGAGTTGGGCAGAGCAGGAACACTGGTTCCCAGCAGAGGTGCTTCAATCTGAATTGTGGACTCAGTTCACTTACCTTGCATGCACGCACACACGCACGCACGCACGCACGCACGCACGCACACACACACACACACACACACACACACACACACACACACACACACACACACACACACACACACACACACACACACACACACACACACACACACACACACACTCTGTCACACTCTCTCTCTCTCTCTCTCTCTCTCTCTCACACACACACGCACGCATGCAAGCGTGCCCACACACATGCATACAGATACGCACACACACACACACAGACACACACCAACAAACACACACACACACACATTATGATCCCAGTGTTAGTTTTCTGTTTGTTTGCTAAGATCTGTGGACAATCTCCCGTAGACACTGCATGGCACAAATATTCCATACAAAAAGCCTATACTAATTTCCCCCTTCATCTGCCCTTTTAACAGTGCTCTTATTGGGAGGCCTTATTGACTGACTGCACATGCAGGAACATGTGCAGAGGCTGAGAAGCTCTTCCAGTAAACAGTATGCCCACCGCACCAACAGAAAATATGTACTTAGCTCTCAGAGCAGTACTCGAATCACTAGTAGGCCTGTTTAAAGTGTTTCCACAGTCTCAGGATGTATTCAAGAACGAGAAAGTTGTATTCTAATGCGTAGATGTATTTGTGTCACTAGCACGGCATTGAAAACCAAGTGTGGTACTCACACATTGGAAAAGCTTTGAAGAGAATGTGACCACGTGCATGTTGGGATTTAAGATACAATCTATGTTTATTAATGATCAGATCACAATATTCAAATCAAAGACCTAGATTTGAGTTCTAGTTTTCTAGAGAGCCTGAGTCAGACATACACACATATATGAAACATATCATCAGTACAATGATTATGTGTCTGGCAATCAAATGTTGTTTCAGAGGCCTGCTTATTGAAAACGTAATGAGCAGGCTAAAACAACAAACCAAGTATAATGTAAGCTCTGCTGAAAAATCCCAGATATGTTTAGAGCCTCTTTATACCATAAACCATGCCTTTCAATAGGTTTATACAGTAAGTAGGGGGATTAAAGGTGAAAAAGAAAACACTCACCAAGTGAAAGGCAGGACTCACACTCCCATTCATTTCTCCCACATTCCTGCTGCTTGCACTTACTAGCCCTGGCACCTGGGGTGTGGCATTTAGTATTTTGTTGGCCAGGGCGACTGTTAACTTCCCTTCTGTCCCCCTCCTCCTCTATGCCTTCCCTGCTTTGTTTATGACGAGGACATTTTCTCTCCACTCCATACTTGCTCAACAGGTTAGCTGTATGTCGTACACCAGTCAAGCAGAAATTGTGCAAAGGTTAGTGGGTTGAAAAAGTGAGCCGTATGGCGGCACTTGGTGGAGCACATGAAAAGGAAACTTCTGGCCGCCTAGGAGTGTGTTTAAAAGGGCTGCACACCCTCTCCAACAACCCTGACATGTTAACAGCGCATGCCAGAGCTGCCATGGCAACGCCAATCACGGGACCACTCGAGGAGAATCAGCTCCTCTCATAAGAGCGCGTGTGTGTGTGTGTGTGTGTCTGTGCATGCATTATCAGGATGTTTCATCATTTAGCACACAATAGGGGCAGATCCCTCTTTGAAAGAGGGATCTTTGATGTCCCATGTCATAAAACATATACACAAAGTATTGATCACATTACATTAGCCTTATCTGACTGGTCATCAGTAGTTTTTCTATTGTTCTTTATGTTTAAAATTTGCAATGAATGTGTTGATTTGTAATTCCCCAAACTTGTTTTGTGTCTGGATCCATGCTGTACATAACACAATTATTTGAATGCCAAGAAGTGCCATTTAGCTCCTGTTTGGAATCAAATTAAGTGCACAAGCTGCTAGTCACAGTTCTCTTTAGCACACTCAGTTGGCTTGAATGCCAACAGTGTCAAAATATTGCAAGCCTAATCTCACCGCAAACTCATACGGCATATGTACCCGGCGAAAGAAAAAAAAACAAGACTTTAATGTCCAGTGGCACCATCACCTAAACACTCGATGCTGTGAATCAAATGGAATGGAAGAAACCAAAATAGAAGAAAAACACACAATCTTCCCAGCTCCAGAGATGAATACCATTAAGAAATGGCTTCTGGAAGAGATTTATTTATGGAGTTGCATCTCTATGCGTTTCTGAGGAATGTATTCAACAGGTTAGTAGTAGTAGTAGTAGTAGTGTAACATTGGATTTCCATTCAAACATTGAATATACCTCACTAGTTTTTTCTTCACAACCTAGTAAGTAAAATCTCAGCGAGTACCTGAGATTCCTGTGTAAATTAAGTCAGACAGCATATAATATAGATCTGATGTTTGCTTTGCTTACACCATTCATTCACAAATTGGCGTATCTCTGGCTCACATCTACAGTATATTCGATAACATTTCCTACATACCATATACTTATTCAGAAGGGCCCAAAAACAAACAAAAAACTCACAGACAGACACGCAGACAGTAGTACCCTCTCTGTGTACCAATGCAGACTCGTCTCTCGAGTTTGCGGGAATAGAGCATGGGGCAACGGAGAAGTCTGAGGTATCGTCACAGACACTAGTCCCTGGACCGCATGATTTCATCACCAAAGTAGTGCGTAAATGCTTAGACCATTTATTAAACTCAACTTATTTATTATCAAGTTATATATTTGTCCCAACCAACTTTTTTTCCCGGGTTATATCATATTAAAGGTGACCTGATTTAGGGACCAGCTTAAGATAAACAACAACAGGAAGCAGGGACAGATAGGACAGCTCAGTGGTGCCAGCCTGCATGGACGGGGGCTTCAGAAATAAAATACATTAAAACAGGAACTGTTTACGACAGAATGGTGACTCAATTTCCATGGCACCATACGGTTTTGAAATATTAGATGTGATTAGGTAAAACAAATCCCTTTAAAGCAAATGTGAGCCATATATCTCAACCAGGCTTTGTAAGTATAGATGAGCACCAAATGAGAAGATAGTAGTTGATGGTCAACAACAGTGGTGAATATTTCAGCTCAGTGGAACAGATATTAAATTGAAATAGGTAACTTTTGAAATGGAACCAACAAGCTGTATAGCATTAGCTGTAAGGTTATCCTGAAAGTCGAAACGCTACTTCTCACCAGCCAATTGAAATACTTCAATAATGGAAGCCTTACTGACACGCTCTGAGTGTATTGGGTGTTTCAGGGTATCGCAAATCATGGGCTAGCCAATCAGAATAGAGAGACATGCCTTTTGATGTCTGGATTGACTTTGACTTTTGATGTCTGAAGATATTGACATGTGGTAAGGAGGTATACATAGGAAAGGGAATTATTTAACTCTTTCAACTTGCATTAAATGTATTATCATATGGCCTATACAGCAATATTTTGATGGCGAATATCAAGAAGCATATTTTGCAGTCAACATGAACTGACTGGAATGACTTCCATACTCTTCACATGCATAGCAAACATAGGCTATCATGCACTATCTGTGGTTGTTTGAGATGCAAAGAGTTATCTTAGCTAAAACCTCCCCAAATTAAAAACACATTAACAAAGGATTTCTTATTGGTACATTCAACAAAATAACACCTGAATTTTGGGACAAGTTTGAATCTTTGTTTGGACTAAACTGATATCAATACTAAATTCCTGTTTGCAAGTTGTTTTTGTTTTTAAACAATGAAACCAAAACAATTAATGGTCCATAATAAAAAAAGGGCATGTGTGTGGTCTTAAGTCTTTCATCATCTGAAATCTACATCATCTCCTTTTAGGGCAATCAACTATTTTTTAAGCAAATGTCTCTTTGTTTGTTTAACATAGCAAAGTCAATATTAATAGAGTGCTATGTAAGCCCAGGTTAACACAAAGAGCGGCCACACGGTTAATGATTGGCAAGGCTTTGGTGTCAATATAAAACTTCAAATATGGGGGGGGGCTGTGGTCTCTCAATTTTAGTCAACCCATGAAAGTCTAAAGATAAACCATTTCATTCTAGATCCCAAGATTAAACTAAGACATGTCTTCAGATAACCTATTCCACACAAAATGTCATTCTACTAACCCAATCTTTAAGAAAAAACATTGCCATCAGATCTCTCACCTTATTAGAAAATGTGTAATTTACTTTACAGATTTTTTTTAACACACGTTAGATAGTGTTTTGAAATACAATACAGGGCCCAATGGCAATTCTCCCCTCAAACGATGCATTTTCCTTTATTTACTACTGGTATGATTTTCAAGATGAAATTTCATAGTCCTCTTTTTTTACCCAAAGGGTCCACAGTTACCCTATAGTCCATAACTATCAATGTACTCAAAAAGATACCTAGGGCCTAAAACAACCGCATTGTTTTTTGAAAGGTTTTGTTATAAAGCTCTGATCAGCAGCAAAACGTTCTCATGCCACAAGGAACCATTAGACATCCAGATTCAGATTCTGATACAGATCAACATATATATTTTTTAAATATTAAATGATAAAACTACTCTGGGGAGAGTAAGTCGGTGTCCATTTAAACGCTTCATATTCCCTACATAATAATCACAAACAAAAAAAATATTTAAAAAAGAAATATTCCAAAGTTGCTTAAGTTGCTTCACAACAGATGTAACGAAATGCAAAAACTGCTGACCAAACATGAGGCCACTACCTACAGTCCCACGACAGTTCCTCTAAGGGGAAGTTAACATAATCAGCTCTGTCACAGTCATTGCTGTGGTTTTCAGTCCTGTAATTAGTGTGTATTAAGATGTTGATATAGGTCTACTGTATAGGCTACTGACAAAAAAACAGCAGTACGTCATACTTCAGTTGTAGTTTGTGGTATATTCTCATTTAGGAGGGTTAATGAAACATCGCACAGATCCGCCATTCTTCCCAATCCGCCTCAAAGATGCTGGTCCAAAGTCAACCACAATGAGGCCTGCAGAGCTCAGTACAACCCCTGCTCTAAAGGGAATCCCCATTCATTTTATCCCAAAGATAAATAACATCTGCCAATGCTCACATCCAGCTTGAGATGTTTATTAATGATAATCGTATGATAAGTATGTTTTATTGAGGAAAAAAAAGGTAATCCAAACTTGCGTCCAATGTTGTATAGAACCACATCCCTTGAAGTTATAATTACTAGGCCTAATAGCCTACAAATTAATGATTATTTCATACATTTGCTCAGATGCCTGCCATATTTGTGATAGTCAATTAACAGCCACAGACCAAGAATATATATTCTGGTGCATTATCTTTTCTTTAATGACTAAGATCAAATGTAATATATATGTAATTTAGTCTTCAGTATTCCCATTACTGTGGCGATTCTAAGTCACCGAATTCCGGAAAGACTTATTTGGGCAGAGACCTACGTCACATATTATTGGTCTATTTCTCGGCAGTATACCTTTTCAACTTCAGGAGGGTACATCACATGGTGATGTAGTCTTTACCATATGTGTAATCTTCCAAGACAATTCATTTTACTGTAAGTCGATGACAAAATAATCGGGAAAATGTTGCGTGGGAGGTTTTACAAAGAGGACAAGTGTGCCTCAAAACTTGGCATCAATTTTAAGAACATAAGAAACTTCACTGACCGTCAAACGACACGTAGCGGTTACCAATAAATCACACGCGTGGCTAAATACAAACTACATGACAGAAACATAACTACAATTGTAGAAAATAAACAAGTGTGTTACCTCTAGAAAGCAAAGATCTGGGAGAATTGAGGTCCAGGTCTCCGCTGAAAAGTGATATAAACTCAGAGGGCATCGCAACGCCTCCGAGGACAGAAATCGGATCCGCTCTAAAACGACGCGTGACGGAGTATTCCCTCGTTGAAACGTCAATAAGTGGGTTACAAACTCGGCAGTAATCGGTATAAAATGAAGTAGTCGGAAGCCCCCGGCCCGGCTGTCACCCTCGGCCTGGTCCAGTCCACTATGAGAGTCTGACGCATGGGCCAAGAGACCCGGGTTTCAGCCACGCCCACACGGTGACGTAGCACGCATGTCCATCACAGCGCTGCGTCTGTGGACGTCTTTAATGAGTGAGCGGGATAAAGATGTAATTTAGGTGACACACAACAACAAACAAAGACTAAAAAAAACATTCAACCTTGTAGGGTTATAATCCGGTCCAATTTAATGGTGGGCTACATGAGTCGGAGATGAACCGACTAAAGCTTTAAAGGCTGTCATCCTGGTGACAGGGCATGGTTGCGTAACTTCTAAAGTAACAGAAGAAGCAGAAATATGAGGAATGTTATCCACACAGACAATATGTCGGGACAGCGACTTGGGGGCAGAAGAAATAGAGATAGCCTTTTAGAGGAATATAACTTTACAGCCATACAGGCTCATAAACCTGGAACAAACAAAAATTGCTATTGTGCCCCCAGCAGTAAGCCTAGCACTGAACAGTAATATCATTATCAAGTAGCCTACCAATAAATAAAGAGATTGAAAATGCGAGAAAGAAAACATTTTCATTTCAAAAAGTTGTATTCGAGCAACACCAATTTATTTGTAAGAAAATATACATTAGTAGGCCTATAGTATGCTAATAATGCTATTACGATATATAACATATTTGTCAGACTATCAATAACAACAGCAATAATAATAGCATTATAGAAGTGGACAAATACAAATTGTAATAGAAATAGTCTAATTACTGCATATTATATACGGTTGGAATACACACTTTACTTAAATACACTTTTAATTCAAACAGACATCAGACGAAATCATTGAGACTCCATTAGTTGAAGAAGAGACAACTGTGTTCGGACGACCGCTTGGAGTCTTAAACTTAATTCCAAACAAACTGCAGAGCTTCATCAGCATCAGGTCCACAATCTCCTCCTCTTCTGATGGCTAGAGAGAGATAGGAAGAGACACAATCAAGCATTTCTACAGAGAAAGGGGCTGACATCACCATTCAATGGAGTGATAATGTTGAAAACAGGTTAGCTAGACCTAAAGCAGCCCTTTTAGTCTCCGACCTATCAATCAATACTGAAGACAAAATTACCTTATGATGGATCTGCTCCTGAGTGAACGCCACCAAGATGACAGATATGAAGAGGTTCAGAACCACGAAAGTCATGAAGACAATGCAGGAGCCAATCAGGAATCCACCAAACAACGGGTTATAATTCAGAACCTGGGGATGGGTAAAGGATAAAGTACATCACCTTTATACCATTATGTAATGTGTTATGTAATGTAATGTAATTGTGTGTAATGTGGTAAAGGGGAATTAGTCTCATACAGACCTCTTCGTAGTTGAATATTCCTAGTTGCAGGCTGACCATGGTCAAGGCCGAATCAAGCAGAGTGCGGTAGGAGTACAGCTTCCATCCATACATAAGATTACACTAAAAATCAAAAGACCAAATCTTCAGCACATTTGTATTTTAAGACAAGCTACGATAAGACAGTAGCTTATTAATCCAAGCGAAATTCAAGTGTCACAGCACCAAAGGGCAGTAATAAAATTAAAAAGATCACTTTTTTTTAATAACAATACAACTTGCCAAACTTCCAAACATGCGGAAAATATGTATACATATATATACACATTCTGAGTAGTTTTGTATTTGATTAAAATATGAAATATAGGGATTTTTTGTGACATAGTCACATTGGCTCTTACCGCAATGGAATAGGCGAGGAACATAATGGTAATGACCACAAGGAAGCCAGAGATATCAGTCCAGGCCCGCTGCAGTGTGGCTGTGATCATGTGCAGCTTAGGGTTCAGTCTCATCAGGTGCCACAGTTTGACCGTAGCCAGCAACACTAGGAAAGCGATCAGATACCCCAGCACTGCATCCGCCGTGGCCGTCTCATGGAAACTGGGAAATCTGCACATAGTCAAGTCAAGTCAATTTAATTTGTGTAACCCTTAAATCACAGTTACAGTCTCAAAGGGCTTTACAGGCCACATTATACAACAACCTTCTAACCCCTGAGGGGAAGGAAAAACTCCCTTAATTACCAAGGAAACCTTGAGAAGGAACACAGAAAGAGGGATCCCTTCTTCCAGGGATGGTTAGTGGGTGCCATAATGGGCGGACATAAATGGTAGCGTAACAACCAGAACAGTTTAAGCTCAGTTTGAGTGTACACAACTGAGCTGACATATGTCTATCATTACTCGTTTAAAAAAGTTGTGACGATTCGTGGCATGTCATGTTCTTTCCTAGAAACAAAACAGGTTTCTCAGACTTTCTGAATGACTCACTGGTCTTTGTGCGCCTGGTAGTAAGCCATGTCTCGGTTTCCCAGAAGGGTCCTTTTGATAAAGACAGACAGGGCACTCCAGCTGAGAAGAATGATAGCCAGTTCCAACAGATTCCACTTGTTCCTGAAATAAGCCCAACTCTGTTGTTTCACAAGCTTCCCCTGTGAGAAGATGAACACACGGACTGTGAATATGAAACAAAATAGCTTGGGTAACTGTTGAAAAAACCAATGGCTGTAAATATGATAGAACATTTATTATTTTACCTGAACAATCATGTAATAAATGATAAAAAGGAAGTAGATGGCTTCAGAAGTCATGACGAAGATGTGCAGACCACCAGAAGACTGGTAGAGACGGATGGTTTGTAGCTCGCTCCGGAACTGGAACGCTCCTGGTTGTATTAAAAGTCAATATTGATCAATATTAAAGCTCTACTCCGTAACATTGAAGCCATCGCTTGTTCATAATTATTTATTTGAAATGAAGAATTTAAATGTGCTGTAGATAAGATTTAATAATTTGAGTGTAATTTGTTAGAAATGCCATAGCCAGTCATCAGCTGCTTCTGTATGAGACAATTTAGATTTTAGACCGCTCCCGGCCCATTTCTGAGTTTGACCAATCAGGGGTTGGTTTGGGGAATCTAACTTGCCTCTCAGTCACATGCACACAACAGCGTTATCACAGCTCCACCACTGGTGCGTGAACAACACGGCAACCCTTTTCAATGGAAGACAAATGTTTAAAGAAAAAAAGCCCTCCACCCCACAGCTCAATCAACCCAGGGATTGTTTCACTCTCTAAATCACTTTGCTGGTGTGTGGAGAACCTTGCTCAACGAGAGAGTTACGTACTTTATGGATGGAGATGAAGTGATGAAAAGCGCTTAACCATTTGAGGCTTGCACATAATTTTGAAAAACTATGACGGCTATACAGTGACAATCAGGGCCGTGCAGAGACCCTTTGAGGGGCAGGTGCTCAAAATCAAAAATGGGAGGATTTCTATTGCGCGATTGTTGAGCGGGGGGGGGGGGGGGGGGGGGGGGGGGGGGGGGTGCTGCCGGAGGATTTCTGTTGCGCGATTCCCTTCAAAGGGAAAAGGGCAGGGGCACCCATAGCCCCCCCCCTCTGCACGTGCCTGGTGACAATGGTACATAGTGCATGTTTAAGCCATGCTGCCATTATGCAAGTCAAGTGGTTAAAAACATGTTACCGGTACTTACCTATGGCAGTGGTCTCTAGCATGAGTGTGACAATGCAGAAGAGGTTGACATTAGCATTGTAAACAGTGAACTCTACAAATAGTGCTTGGGTGTACACATCAAGCCAGGTGTTGTCAAATAGATATTGAAGAGTTCTGAAAAAAAACATTTTATTACTGGGGGTATAATATGAAAATGTATATATTACCACTACTGTTTCAGTCATACAAGTCATATATTAACATCACATTTTTCGAAGATAAATTGTCTGTGGTTTTGTGAACCTCACTTTTTAATCAATATAATTTCACTATGCCATGTATATCAAAGGTGTTCATATTTATTCATGTGGTCCCTACAAATTAGGCATTGTTCCTATCAGTAACCACAGGCATACCTGCTAGAGTTTTGTATGGATGGCCCAAGATTCATCACAAAACCCCCTCCTCTGTAGAGCCTCACACTCCCCCAAAGGGGCAGGGCCTTGAGTCGAGCCTGGGACTGGTACCTCCAGGGGCTACTGAGGCTCTCTGATGCATTATCACTCCCAGAAGGGCTCCAGGATGGACCATAGGAACCCATATCCTCCACCTCCCATGAATACGGAGCATGGCAGTCCGGCACAGCCGATTGCATGGACTTGACAATCTGGCAAGAGTTTTTCTGCACCCTGACCTGGCGGAGTCGTGCATTACCCACAAGCTTAGAGTTTCCATCTGTGATGAATCCTGTTATGGATATAAAACACAACATTCATTTAGGAAAGCTTTTACAAAGGCTAAGTAAAATAAAACAATCATACTAATAATAATTCCGTAACATGTAGGTAAAAGAGAGAAAATCGTATACACCTTGTCATGAAACATTTATCTTTTTCTATTAAATGTGAATTCAAAATTAATAACATCCACTGTACATTGACCTACCCGCATGCACTCCGAAAATATTTCCGAGCAAAGAAGTGTTTGTCCAGACGAACACATCGCTGATGCTCATCGTGTCCGAGATCCCCTTGCTGAAGCTCTGCTGAATGTGGCGCGTCAGGAAGTACGCGTTGGGATCCCTCTGACCATAGGCCACCAGCAGCAACATCCACAAGAATCCAACATAGGCTGCAAAATGACATATAGATTTAATATCTCTTGAAGGTGCAGTGTGCAGGATCTAGTGGCATCTAGTGGAGAGGTTGCAGATTGCAACACACTGAACTCCGTTCTGGGCTACTGTAGAAACATGGCGGTGCAACATGGTGGGCTGTGGAAGAGGACCCACTCCCTATGTACATATAAAGGGCTTATTCTGAAGTAAAGAACACTTAAAACTCTTATTTTCATGGGATTATACACTAATTAAAACATACATATCAATATTATATTCCATTTCTGCCAAGTCTGTTCTGCTAAATACCACAAGTCTACACACTGCACCTTTAAATCAGTATCTTCCCAAGATATTCATTCTTTTCATTTTCATCCACCTGTCCTTTCATCCGTCCATACGTCTATCATACCTAAACAAACACACCCATCTGTGTGTGTGTGTGTGTGTGTGTGTGTGTGTGTGTGTGTGTGTGTGTGTGTGTGTGTGTGTGTGTGTGTGTGTGTGTGTGCGCGTGCGTGTGTTTCACCTTACCGAAGATCTCCTTAATGAGAGCATAGACTTTCTGCTCTTTGATCATGTTGTTCCTCATCCTCTCTATGTCGGTGGCGGGTGGAGGCTGGTAGAAACTACGGTTGCTGTCTCTCCTGGCTGCCCGTACCACATCAGGATCATCTGTGGAAGAAGAGAAGGAGGTAGTTTATACTTTCATTGCAACTTTTCCTAACCCAACACAGCAAACTCAGCTGGAGCTTAACGAGTACAAATGAAGTGAGTCATAACAGTATAAACAAAGATATACAACACGCAAATCCAAGTCTGCACACTATATTGGTGTTTATTAAGACATACCTGAAGTTCTCAGGGTGTCCTCCACCTGAGGTTCTCCATAATCCTCCTGGTCAATTTTCTTCAGAACCAGAGCAAAAAATGCAGCAAATCCAAGTACCTGAAGTAGGAAAAAATATTAGATTCAATATTCGATTTTCTACAATATGACAAAACACAATATGCTCCTGAGAAGATTTTTTCATGCTTATTTTTGCATATTATTTGTACATCACCTTAAGAGGCTGGGTAATGAAGAGACTCTCAACAAAGGACACCACCATGGAGATGAGCCAGCTGACGGATCGGTCCTTCCCGTAGGTCAGCCCATACATCATGGTGAAGTAGCCCGAGACGCCGCTGGTTGCCACCACTAGGGTCCAGCCGACAAACAGGAACCACCAGGGTAGCCCGCCTTGACAGCACTTTCTCTTTGCAGCGTCTCCATTAACACTCTCCTGCGGGCTGGAGGAATACGCCAGCCGGCTGGATGAGGACAGCTGGTATTCCAAAAGGCCCTTCATCCCCTGAACCTGTTGCACTGCCCTGTTGTAGCCATCCGTGTCCGGGAAACGGGACGGTCCCAGCAGGGACAGTTCCTTCTCAACGTGACGGAGCTGCCTGTACAGATACTGGTTACTGCTCATCTTCTGGACACCATCCACTGTTTTCTCAGGGCTCCCACACATGGTGGTTTCTGTATCTAAAATATATATATATATATATATATATATATATATATATATATATATATATATATATATATATATATATATAAATAAGAATACAATTGTTTAGTTTCCACATTAAATGACACTGGGTCTAAAGCACAGTTTGCAATAGGGAGGGTTATGCCTTTATCACGTAGGTGTCATAGTCGGGGCGAACACAGGTATCTCATGACGTTTACTATGGTCATGCCTACAGGGTCCAAAAGTAACTTTTAGATTGTAGTCTTAAAACTAACTTAAGTGGAAAACTCTACCGGCCAAGCATTTGTTTTAATATGTAACCCTGACTGTTTTTACCTTCCAAATGTTCAAATGTACCGACCATTGGCTGGTGGTGGGTGTTTATTTTGGACCCTGCCTACAGGACCTGTTTTCGCCCCTACTGTTAAATGGACTGCATTCATATAGCGCTTTTCTAACCTGTGGCCACTCAAAGCGCTTTACAATTAGTGCCTCACATTCACCCATTCATACACACATTTATACACCGATGGCGGTGTCAACCATGCAAGGAAACAGCCAGCTGGTCAGGAGCAGTTAGGGTTAGGCGTCTTGCTCAGGGACACCTTGAAATTTAGCTTGGAGGAGCCGGGGATCCAACCAGCAACCTTCCAGTGGCCAGAAAACCTGCTCTACCTCCTGAGCCACTGCCACCCCCAATATTACACCTCTGTGATAAAGGCTTCTCTTCTGGTGATTAATATGGGCCTGTGATGGCTTTGTGAGAACTTCTACATGATGATGAGCTGTATAGGTAATTCCAATTCATATACACCGACATTTCAATCGGATATAGTGATTTGAATGAACTGAGAATGATTTGAATGCTGCACAACTAGAAGGATGTTTTATCGATACACTGAACTATACCTTGTAGATTCACAGCACCTAACGTGAGGATCATGGATCCTTCCTTCTTGGATGCATCAGAATAGAAATCTCCGCCTGCTCGATTTTGCTTCCTAATGATGTCCTCCACCAAAGACAGCAGTGTGTTGATATCAGCTAGCTGACCGGGCCTCAGCTCCAGTGCTGGCAGTGGGCTTTTCATTGCTTTGGAGAGCGACTGAGCAATCCTCTTAATGTCCTGATATGAAGACAGCAATTTATTCTGTTGACATTTTGTGTCGACATGTAATGACAAATGTTTTAAAGAACGTTCAACACATGCATTGTGGGCACTATTCCTCTGCATTATTGATAAGGCTTATGCTTGACTTTACCTTGATCACAGTGTCAGGTGAGATGTCCTTGAGCTCCTTCTGTGGGGAGGTCTGTGAGGGGCACACTCGGCCGCCGGACTTCCCCTGTTTGGAAGCGTCCGGCTTGGTGGTCCTCTGTCGCGGGCGAGTGTTTCTGAAGATGCTCACGATGAGGAGGTTGATGGGAAACATGATGATTGAACTCTGGAATCCAATCATAACTTGTTGCCATGTGAATTCAATATGACCTTTAAAGTAAAACAGAAAAAGTGTATATATATATATATATATATATATATATGTTAAAAATGTTGAGTGGTGAGTGAGATGTAGTTGTTGTCCAAGCCATCTTGACATCAGTAATCCTTGTTAATGTATTTTCTATATTCTAAGAGTTGTGTGTGTTCCTGTTTACATGTGCCCTTGAATAGTTACCGAGGTCCATTGTTTGCTCTGATGGATCGGTAGGAATGCCCCAAAACATGATGCTGGTGAGCATGGTGCACAACAGTAGTGAGAAGCAGCAGGAGACTCGCTGGACGCGTGTGAACGTGCTACAAGGTGGTCGGCTAATCACAGAGAACCAAATGTGACCATCACGGAAATCCTTGGCAGTCTTCATGAAGAACAGATTGCTAGAACAGAGAATAAATAATAAAATGTAAAATATGGACCAATATATGGATGTAAGTCACTTAGAATTGCACATTGCATTTAAATGGATCTGATATGTTTTAGTATGGCTGCTTTTACCTGAATCTCTTCAAGTCCGTTTCTGTTGCTACTGGGAAAACTTTGTCGAGAGTGCACTCTCCCATATCTATGGATAGCCAGGAGTTACACAAGAAATGCCACTTCTGTCCTGTCTCCAGATCTTGTACCATCACTTTGTTGATATACCTTCAGATAAACACACACATTCAATATTGCTTTTCAAGGAGCTCATTCAAGAATCACACTACTGCACTTTCACACAGCCATAACTTTGGTTTAAAATTATGTGGAACTTTTAGTTACAAAGACCAAAGCAACTCCCACCGCTACTGAATGAAAGAATTAATGAATTAATTAAAAAGTTTTGTGACAGGATTATTAGACCATTTAATTTTTAAATCAAATACACAGTACACTTACTACTGTACATTATTCCAGTAATAGTAATAATAAACTAGGCTATAGCTGTTCATACAGTACAAATACAAACACATGTACAGACAATCAATTCGACCTTTTAATTAACCAAGCCATTCAAAACTGGATGAGTGGTGTTATTTTTCTGTATCAGGGATTAGGCAACCTTTTGTATGTCCTGTGCCAATAATAGGATAACAATGCATGACGATTCCACTATGTTCTTCCTGTACATAATGTCTCACTCCTTGTCCAAATCAAAACAATACATTTTTGGAATGTCTTGCATAATATTTCATCTATTGTTTTGTAAATAACCTCAAGTAGGCTTATGGATTTAACAAAATGACATAACGTTCATCATTAATATGAAAGTATCTCAAATGGTCCCAAAATACATATCCTAATATTTGCTGCACATGCCACTGTAAATGAACATGCGTGCCAGCCGCACTGACCCCTGCTCTATATATCACTGTCAAATCATTTTGTTAACAAAGCTGACAGTGGAAAAAGTAACACGGTTCCAGTTTCAACATTGGTTGGTTGCTGGTGTTGGGTGAACCATACCAAGCGGGGTGTTCCCCCGAGTTATCATGCCAGACCCTGACACTCTGCAACTCCCCAAGGGAAAAGGGGGTAGTCAACAGAAACATGTCCATGCCCCCTCTCTCAAACACAGGCTTCTCCAAGTCTGTGAGGTGGTGGGGCTCACTCTCTTCCTCTGTACCCTGCAGGGTAATGGCCACCTATAACACACAGACGTTGACATACTGAAAGTATATATTTATTTGGTGGATGCTTTCATCCAAAGCATCAATACTGTTGAGTGCGTACATTCTAAGCATGGTAGGCCCCAGTGGGCATCGAACCCCTAACCCTGGCACTGTTAACGCAATGTTCCAGCTGTAGCAGTTGAGCTAGACAGGATGTGACATGCAGAGATTCCATGATGATGTGTGACATACTGTTATGCTTCTTTTATGTTGAGTAAGGGCTGAGGTGGAGCATGAGCCCACTCACCTGAGAGGAGGTTGATGCACCCCGACGGTGGCCAGTGTTGATAGTCAACATATAGCGATACTCAGCAAATGGGTCATTGTCCTCAAGTACAGTTATCTTCACCTAAATGTTGATACAAACACAACAAATGTCCGGAAAAATAACAGCCTTTAAAATCCCTCGTAGCTATGTCATAGCAGTTAAGCCTATCGTGAAAATGAAATATACACAATGAATGTAATAAATCATTTAGTGTGGCTCACCTTAGCTAAATCCTGGATGTCTTTCCTGCGGGCCCAAATAACTACGAGGAGATACACAACAAAGATGGCCCCCACAAAACACACCACCACAGGATTGGTGGTGAAAGTGGCAAAAAGTTCGGCGGTGCGCGAAACGTCCACCAGGTTAGGCATGACAAAGAAAGAGCTTCCAAACAGGGTCAAATGGTTACAAAGGCACTGCGTGACCAACGGTGTGGTGAGTGGACCAACCTGCAAAATAGACGCAAGTTAATAGGTTCTCTTTATAGACACAAGGTAACAACAAGATGCTACGGTATAGTTGGTACTCACCCTGCAGCCATTTTCACTCCAGGATGATGTGCTGTCATTCCAAAACTTGCACTGGGCAGCAATGGAAGTGACAGACACCGTGGCATTGATGGACTTCACCCCAGCCTCCACAATGGGCTTCACCACGAGATAGTGCAATCCCACGTTTCCTCCTCTGTCCTCTGGCCGCAGCACCCAGACGTATGTTTCCTCTGGGTTAGAACGGTCAAATGTGTTATGTATGTATATATACATACTGTATATGTACATATAAACACGCAAATATGTAACACACACACACACACACACACACACACACAACTTCCTGGTTTTATGGTTCATAGGTGCAGTTTCATTAGCTCTTAGTGTACCTGCTGCAGCACCCTCTAGGGGCATCTGGCTCTGAGCTACATGGTTTTCATCACTGGGATAGTCGCCGTATCCCAAAAGCAGTTTGAAACTGATGTTTTCAGAAGGCTCAATTCTCAGCACCAGTGTCACTTCTGGTGAGGGCACATCAATCATTAAGGTGCTGAAGTTGCCCAGGTCCAGAACGGTGCTGTTCTGCTGCTCCCTCTCCAGTCTGGGCAGGAGAATCTGTCGAACCCAAGGAAATACCACATGTACATTGGCTCTTCATTTATTTGCACACCCGACACCTTTTTGTCTCTCCCTGTTAATATGGATATGTAAATATATTCATGATCTAAATATAATTGTATTCTATCAATGCAACAAGACAACAGTTCATTCGTAGAGATTTGTAAATATATCTTCAGCCAGTCATATAAATTATATATATATATATATATATATATATATATATATATATATATATATATATATATATATATATATATACATACATTATATTATTGCTATTTTATTATATAGTTTTTTTAATTATATATATTCTATTATTTTGCCATGATTTGCACTGTTTCTATTTATTTCTGTAATTGCTGCAGTCAGACCTGAATTTCTCTTATAGGATTAATAAAGTGTTATCTTATATTGTGGAGTGGTAAAAAAAATATGATTTTATTAAAATGGCTGTTGATATCCAATAAATTAGTTGGCCTTACCTCTATCTCATTTGGCAAGTTTTCCACAGGTATAGTTGTGCCATCTAATTTAGTGAGAGAGACTGACCCTACGGTGCCAGTGATGTTTTCCTCTTTGCCAGGATATGGATTCCTCTCAAAACTCATCATCTATATGCAAGAAAAGGCAGTAGTACAAACACATACAATCAATCTCTTCTAGTAAAGGACTTATCGATGTCAAGACAACTCTTCTTATCAGAAGTTAAAAATGATAGAAAACAAATCAAGAGAATCATGACCATCACAGTAATGACGGATAGAATGATCATGACACAATGGTCATTGTAAAAACAACATGACGAACACAAGAACACAGACACTTACTCTAACATCCACCGGCTCCCCTGGAGAGAGCAACCCGGCAGGTAATTTAGGGAAGATGAATTGTGAGGAGGTCTTCTCATTGGAAGCAATACTCTGCATCTGTATGCTTTCTGGAGACACTCTGGAGGCAGCAGGTAGGGGCAATAAAATCCAGATGTGAAAGCTGCATTCAGCAATGGTTGCTCACCCCACATTGTTTTGATTCAATTGTGTTTTGAGTGAGTCTAAACATGGTTCTCTAGCATTTGTTTGACTCGTGGCCATTGCTATAGAGCCAAATGCATGAGAACCATGATACTCACTCAAAACACAATTTAATCAAAACAAAATGGCGTGAGCAAGAATTACTGATAGCAGCTACACAAATATGTGTAGCCATGCCTTTTAATTCATACTGGGGTTGGTCACCATCATGTCTTACCTGTTGACATACAAACTGATGTGACCAGCTCTAATGATGGCAGGATATCCATTTATTTGTTTGCCATTTAACAATGCACTCTGAACATTGTTCATTCCTGTGAGAAGAACATCTGAAACATTTTTCTAAGGAAAAAACAAGTATATTTCAATCTTTTGTTATATTGCGCTATACTGTATTTTAAGAAGTAGACAAAGTGCTAAACACACATACATACATACATATACACATATTTATATATACATACATATATATGTACACATATATTTATATATACATACATACATACATACACACATATATATATATATATATATATATATATATATATATATATATATATATATATATATATATTACACACCACCCCCCCCCCCCGCCCCCCCTCCCCGGTCAACAATCGCGCACGAATGGCCGATCGACCCCTGCACCGTCTGAGAACCCGCCCGTGTACCGACCCCCGCCTGTCTGACATCCGTCCCGCCCGCCGAACCCTGGTCCGTCTGAGAACCCGACCCCGTGCACCGAACCCCACGCTCAACCCCCGACGACGAGTCCAGAGCCTGAGCCCCCTCAGGACTGGCCCCCCCCTCCGCGGCGGCGGAGTTTTCCCCTCTTTCCCCCTCTCCCGAATCGACAATAAATTTGGTTAATTGTGAAACTGGTGTGGACCGTCAACTGTTTCCCAATACTGGTCTGGTGGCACCTCTTCTCCTCCCCAAGGTTGCCACAATACATATATATATATATATATATATATATATATATATATATATATATATATATATATATATATATATATATATATATATATATATATATATATATATACATATATATATAGAGTAATAGATATAGATATATACACACACATACACATACATAGAAACAAACTGAAACACTCTGCTAAAGATATATATACATATAGGTATAACATAAAGGCAAAACCACATTTAACATTTAGAGATTTACATTAACCCTTGAGCAGACAGTTCTTATCCAAACCGACTTACAGGAGAGGCTGAGAACCATCAAAGGAAGGAACCATCAGAGGACAAAAGTGCTGTACAAGCATGTTTAGAAAATACTGGCCAGAGTACAGTTTACATTATCTTCTTCATGATCTGCTCCAGTTAATAATAACCTGTTATTTGCCTATGTTACCCAAAAGTCTTACTTTAAGTTCATGATTTGAAAGTTGATTTGTTGAGTTATTCTAAGTGGCTGTTCCTACGAGGAACTAATACATGATCATATATAATGGTTGATGCTACAGCGAGTTTAACACATACTCTCATATTAAACTCTACTGGGCCTGCTGTAGCGATGTCACTTGGTGTCACAGAAATCAAGCTTAGATAGTGGTAAAGTAAAATACTGCACACAACAGTCAAATAAAGCCTAGAATACATTGGGTGTCACCAAGGGCGTCACCAGCTTTTTTGAAAGTGGGGGGGTCATATTTTGATGGGGGGTCTGGGGGTCCTCCCACAGAAAAATTTGAAAGAAATAGATGCAATTTCCCGCATTCTGGTGCATTTTACCATGTTTTTAGATTTAAAATAATCTCCCTCTTTCATTGATTTTCCTTGGAGCTTGCATGGTCTGCAATTACTGACTACTATTATGTTTTGGTGTAATACACAGTAGTGTTGCACGGTGCACTGATAGTTCAAAAGTACCGCGATTCTCGTGGGGGGGGGGGGGGCGCACGATCGTAACACACCCCGGACCGACGGCGATGGGGGGTGATCATAACACACCGCCTCCGGTAGGGGAAATGACTTTAAAAAAAAAAAGTATTATGACAGTCCTGGGCCGGCCCAAAGATGTGCCCTGGCTGTGGCGCCAGTGTGTTTTGCACTTCACACTGCCGCTGCAGCGCCGCGGTAAACCACAACAATGTTATTCGAGAGTGTTTCTCCTTGTCCAGGAAAAGTATCGAAAAAGTATCGAATCGCAATTCTCAACTTGGTATCGGTATCGAAGCGATAATTTTGGTATCGTGACAACACTAATACACAGAGGACTGAAGTGACTGTGTTCAGCGTTCAGTCTGTGTTTCTGAAGTCTACCGCTGTCGTTGATCCGACTCTCAACATAGGCTTGCTTTGGTGTGCGTTTTGAATGCGTGCGTGATGCTGCTTTGTGTGTTAAAAAAACAGTAAAACGCAGAGTGGATTTCTATTTCTATGGGTATTCCCCCAACTGATAAAGTGGAACGGATTTGATGGTGAAGCAATGGAAAGAACGATGGACTAGTAGACCAGTCATGCACTAATATTTTTTATGGCAAATGTGGGGGGGTCCAAACAACTTTTTTGCAAGGGTGGGGGGGACGTGTCCCCCCCCAATTATATTATGGTGACGCCCATGGGTGTCACCAATATAGGCACATTTCAACAATGAGTTTTAGCCTGCAATATTCTCTTAAGCATCTCAAAGAGAGTATGTATACTTACATTTGATGAAACATTTAAGATATTGCTGACTGCCTCAACTATTGGTGTGGCCGCTTCCAACATCTCTCCATCGCCATCTTGTGGATGATCATAGATGGTGAGGAGAGAAGAACTGAGGTCTGCCAAAAGAGAACTGGCCTCTACCTGTTATACAAGACAGCCAAGATTAGGACTACGTTTATTTCTACTTTTGAAAACACCAGATAAAGGACAGCGAAAACAACCAATGTTTGTGTTTTTTGGTGGGGTTTTTTACTGGCTGGTTGATGAAAGCCATTCATATTGAGAAACATAAAAATAAATGGTTCGCGCATTCTAACATATCTAGCAGAAATGTATTGTTCAAAGGTCCTATTGATAACATTTTCATGTAGACAAATCATTTTGTAAAAAATAAATGTTTAAACATTTTGCCCGGTCCAAACTGACAACCCAGTCTCACATCAAAACGTGTAATAGCTTCGTTGGTCCACAGTGCAAAACGTAGTAGTTTCACAATAACTACTCTAAAATTGTGACATGGCCACGTTTTGTTGGCCTATTCTTTTCTATTGGCCTGCGTCCACGTCACGTGACCATCAAGCTTCTGTCTGACAAAGCAAAACGGCTGATATTCCTTTTATTCTCAGTGGAAAATGCAATATTTTAAGATAGTTTCAGCATTAAAATTCATTTTGATAACCTTTATAGTGAGAAATGTGCATTTTATTTTCATAATCTTCGTTCAGTGAATGTATATGATTTAATTTAGTTTTTTAGTTATTACAAATTCTTCCTGCCCGATTGGTACTGCGCATGTGCAACTCAACAAAGATGAAAAAGAAGAGAGATGGCTCACAGAATTGCCGCCATGACACTGTAGCCAAACACTCCCTCCCGTTTCAGAAGCAGAGCGTTATGACCGCCGAATTTGTTGACTTGCTCCGACCCGGTCTCACGCTTTTTCGTGCTCATTGTCACGAAAATTGAATCGTGTCCCGGAGCACGATTCAATAGATACATTTTCTTGGTTTGTCCATTGTGTACGGTTCTTTTTTTTTGTGTCAACTTGGTGGCAGTGTAGGCAGATTATTCGATCACTTCCTGTTTGGCTAGATCCTCCAAATTTAGTCCCCTATTAATGGTGTGGTTTTTTTATTCTTCTGATGACCTCTGAACTACCCATTTTAGTCACTTTCAGTTGGGCTAGAGCCACCAGATTGATAATCTTAAATGTCCTTTAGGCCCTCCTTCATATAAAAGAGAAGCCAGGTCCCTAGCTCACTCCAAAGTGTACTTGACCACAAGGTCACCCTCCAATTACACCATTTCCTGTTGTGCTAGATCCTCCAAATTCATAATTTTAGTCATGTTTAACGCCCTGATTCATATAAAAGAGCCCCCATGTCTCCATCTTATTCCCAAGTCATTCTAGGCCCCTATTAATGGTGTGTTTTTTTAATCTTCTGATGACCTCTTAACTATTCATTTGAATCACTTCCAGTTGGGCTAGAACCACCAGATTGATAATCCTATGTCCTTTAGGCCCCCTTTCATAAAAAGACACCCCAGGTCTCTCCCTTATTCCCAAGTCATTCTAGGCCCCTATTCAGGGTTTATTCTAGTAAGGGCGTGGCTAGGGCCCCTTTTGATTTATGGACCCCAAACATGAGAACCTGGTCCCTACCCCACATGTGTTTACACACCTACGACCCTTTTCGTGACCGTTTGAGATGTTGAGAGATCCCAAAATGTATACACATGTCCCCCTTGGTCCCAGGAACGACATATCCGAGAGTCGGACTTTTAAACCTCACAGAAAAAAAGTTAGTCCGTATGGGCCAGTTTGTTGTCAAACCTTCTCAGAAGTATAACCTGCAAGTCCTATTCGCTCAGAATGTGGTTGCAAAAGGCCGATTTGGAGATGGGAAGGTCTCACCCCCCCCCCCCCCCCCCCCCCCCCCCCCCCCCCCAAGACTTGACACCCTTATTACAGCACCGTTACGCTGCCAACAATGTCCACCCCCCCCTCTCGACAGGTGTTCCTCTATGGCGTCAGATTAGTGCCAAAATGCACTCGCGTGATAAAACATGCAGTCGGGCGTATTATATTATTTCACACGCGTAGTTATTACCTGCGAGCGCGCAAATTCTTTCTGCGCGCTCGCGCACACTCAGAGCGCTTCTCCCCGAGAGAGGAAATTGAGAGCGAGCGAGTAACTCGGGGACTCGAGAGCATTTCCTCGTTGCTCTCACATCGGACAGCCTCTCAGCTCACGTTCTGCTCGCTCGAAAGGAATAGTTTTGGCACTTTGGGGGAGGGAACCCAGGCAGGGCGGGCTCTCCTGTGATTGGCCGTTTCCGATGAGCGATATTTGATTGACAGCCTTGCTTTCTCTCATGGATGGAAGTCTGCTGGTGAACTCAGAGGTCTGAACGAGACAACTGCGTCAGGGCGGCGGAGGTACCTTCAGCTAAGAAAGCCTTGGCTGAATTCAGGCATTTGTGATGAACGAAAACTATGGCTTGTGTGAAATGTCATCTATGTTTCTGAGAATTGTGTTAGTGTAACTAATAATCAACATTAGTTAGAACGTTATTACTTAGTCCGTAACGTTAACCATGGGTAAAGCTAGCCAATAGCTAGTTCATCACAAATGCCCGAATTCAGCCAAGGCTTTCTTACCTGAAGGTACCTCCGCCCTGATGCCGTTGTCTCGTTCAGACCTCTGAGTTCACCAGCAGACTTCCATCCATGAGAGAAAGCAAGGCTGTCAATCAAATATCGCGCCTCAGAAACTGCCAATCACAGGAGAGCCCGCCCTGCCTGGGTTCCCTCCCCCAAAGTGCCAAAACTATTCCTTTCGAGCGAGCAGAACGTGAGCTGCGAGAGGCTGTCCGATGTGAGAGCAACGACGAAATGCTCTCGAGTCCCCGATTTACTCGCTCGCTCTCAATTTCCTCTCTCGGGGAGTGTGCGCGAGCGCGCAGAAAGAATTTGCGCGCTCGCAGGTAATAACTACGCGTGTGAAATAATATAATACGCCCGACTGCATGTTTTATCACGCGAGTGCATTTTGGCACTAATCTGACGCCATACTCCTCCCCCCTAGTGATCACCTCCTGATTAGTGATAGGGGACACCTGGAGGAAAGATGGAGAGGGAGGAGCAGCACCTGCAAGACAGTAAGGGAACACACGGGAGAGGAGAGAGCAAGCAAACACGCCCCCTGGGCCGTAACACTCCCCCCCATAAAAACACAAACCACAGTTTGTGAACATAACCCAGTACTGCATACACAATAACACAGCAGTTCCCAGAATCTCAATTGTTAGGAACCATCACGGCATGTCACACACGGGACAGGGCATCTGCCACAACATTATCAGCTCCCTTCTTGTGTTTGATTTCAATATTGTACCCTTGCACAGCCAGAGCCCAGCGCATTAGCCGCTGGTTGTGGTTGTACATCTGGGCTAAGAACACCAAGGGGTTGTGATCAGTGTACACGGTGACCGGGAGTGCACTGCAACCTCGAAGTGCTGCAGCGCGAGCAGCATGGCCAGGGTCTCTTTCTCGATGGTGGAGTAGTTTAACTGGTGGCGATTGAACTTTGCGGAGAAGAAACACACAGGGTGAGGGACAGCATCTGCATCGTCCTGTAGCAACACTGCACCCGCCCCCGAGTCACTGGCATCAACCTCCAACTTAAAAGGAGTGGAAAAGTTAGGTGCAGCCAAGACAGGGGCACTACAAAGGAGAGACTGGGCAGCTTCATATCAAAAACACTAGTTAGAAAACATCAACCTAGCCATGCATGCTAGTTAGAAAACATCAACCTAGCCATGCATGCTAGTTAAAAAACATCAACCTAGCCATGCATGCTAGTTAAAAAACATCAACCTAGCCATGCATGCTAGTTAAAAAACATCAACTTAGCCATGCATGCTAGTTAAAAAACATCAACCTAGCCATGCATGCTAGTTACAAAGCATCAACCTAGCCATGCATGCTAGTTAAAAAACATCAACCTAGCCATGCATGCTAGTTAAAAAACATCACCCTTCGGGCCTCTCGAGAAAACAGGTTGTTGTTTCTGCTTCAGTTTCTCACACTCTCTGCGCACGAAAATGTTGCGGAAACAGGGATGAAATGTGCGTACACATCTTTCACCGCCAACGTCGTGATTTATAGAAAAAAACCTTGCGGAAAAGAGTGCGCAGTTCTACGCATCCTTTCACCCTGGAGTAAAGCTCCCGCAAAGTTTTTCAAACAGTGAACTCCGGAGACAACCACAGGAAGAAGGTGGCGGGAATGCACTAGGCCTATATGTGTTTGCAAACCGCCAATAACGCCAAAAGAAGAAGATGCTGTAACCCCCGGAGCTCATTGCGGACCCAACGCACATTACGCACCACATATGAGTTATTTATTCATTTATATATTTATTTTATGAAAAGCACCCATTATGAAATTTGAATTAAGGCAATATTATGTTCAACACACTACAGCCCTTTCAAATCACAATCCTCGGCCAGACCAACTGTATCACTTAAACATTTAAATAATGAGCTTGATAAATAAGCCACAAAATAGACTTGCGTTGGTCTACTTCATTTAGAAACACTTCGATCTCCGAATCCGAAAAACGCGTTTTCTTTTTAAAAGGTGCATCCATTTTTCCGTCTAATGATTGGTCAGAAAAGGCTCCTTCCTACTTAAATATTAAATACATATATAAATATTAAGTGATTAATTAGCATTGACCTTTTAAGGACTATTAAGGGATGGACTTGGGAGGAGCAGAGCGCTCATGAACGCACGCCAAATTAGACGCACGTTGGTATTTATAACGAGAAGAGTGCGTACAGGTGTGCGCAGCAAGGTTTTATAAATCGGAATGTTTTTGTGCGTACGCACATTCTGAGGTTTGGGCGTACGCAATGTTCTAGGGAGGGTTTCACGCAAAGTTTTATAAATGAGGCCCCAGGTTTATGGCAGTAAAAACACTGCCTATCAGCTTTCGGCCCCAGCATGAGAGCATGAGCAGGTGTTACGTGGGTATCCACAGGCCTCTGTCCAGAGTCTACAGGGACAGAGTCACGTTTTGCGAACACAGCCTTGTGTGTGAGGGCGAACTCATCATCCAGGGAGGCTGCATGCGATAAGGTGGTCACCTTCTGCCCATTTAAGTATACCACTGTGCGTTCCGGTAGGCATGCCTTCAACTCCTCAAGCAGTATAAGTTCACGGACAGAAGTGAGATCATCCGCCTTGCAGGCCATACACCACCGATCAAACAATAGCTCCTTTTCACGAGCAAAATCACAAAAGGTCTGACCCGACACCTTCCAGAGACTACGAAAACGCTGCCGATAAGCCTCTGGCACCAACTCATACACACGCAGTATAGCACCTTTAAGTTTGTCATACACAAGACTGTCCTCAACCGAAAGGGAAGCGCATGCCTCCTGAGCCTTACCCGTCAATTTGCACTGTAGCAAAATAGCCCATACATCCTTTGGCCAGCGCAAAGCACTTGCAATACGCTCAAATGCTCCAAAGTAGGACTCTACTTCGGACTCCCGAAAAATAGGGACTAGGGAGATGTTTTTGCTAACGTCAAAAGTGATGGTAGGAGCTGGGATTGGCGGCATGCTAACTGTAGAGCTAGCCAGAGCCTTCTGCAGTTCTAACTGACGCAGCGTAATGGCTTCTGCCTCCAAATCTAATTTCCTGAGCTCCAGCTCCCTTTGGAACTCCCGCTGTTCCTTCTTTTCCTCCCTGTCCATCTGAAGGCGAGCCAACCGCAATTTAACTCGAGCATCTAACTGGGAACTGGCAGAGGACTCAATGGAGTCAGGGTCAAAACGAGGTAGCGTGTAAGGCTTCTCCTCCAGCCCACCCACCTGTCGACGAGGGGTTCCACTAAGGGGCCCCCGATCGGTCACCTCTCCCTCTCGGGGAGCAGAGCGGCCGGCTTCCCCGGGCTCCCTGGCAACTAAGAGGCCCCCACCTGGCAACGCCACAGCCGTAGTCTTAACCCCCGTGCCAGCAACATCCACAGCTACTGACAGGTCCACCACCCCCTGACCAGCCAAACAATCTAACACTGCTGCCCTAAGATCATCTTTACGGAGAGAGGTGAAGACACGAATGCTATAATGTTGCGCAACAGCCAACAAATCGCTCTTCCTACACTTCTCCAACTGCTCGAGAGTAGGGTTGGCCACAAACCCATCCAGCACGAACGCCATCACCAATCACAGGCGTCCCACATCAAGCGAAGCTAAGCTAGGCTAGGCTAAGCCACAAAAATATCCCAACGCCACTTGACACCACCACAGCATCCCCCAAACTCAACAAAGCTAGGCTAAGCTACTCTAGGCCAGGCCAAGCCAAGCTAACCCGCTGAGGCGGCTAACACAATAGCCCCACTGCAGCCAAGAGTGCACCCACTCACACAACAATCAATCTTACACACATTCACTGAGCGAGACCTGCCACCCAGAACCAGGTCTGCTTTTCCAAACAAGCTTCCTCAGCTCCTGCCTAAATCTAAACCTAAACCTGCCTATCTTCTGAGGCGTGACGGGCTCGAGGCAACTTGAAAGGCAAAAAATCAGCGGCCAAAGCCCTGAAACGCCTACCCCCACCAGGGAACTACGTCCCCACCCAGGATTACCTCCAAAATAAAAAAGGCAAAATAACAAAAGAGTGCCGAAGGAAAAGCGGAAACAGCTTAGCTGGACACCCACCTACCTAAACTGAGGAAACTGTTACAATTTAGCAAAAGCAAGACCAAACAACCAGGCAACAGGCCTACTCACCCAACCAGTGGGATCCCGGACGAGCCCCCAATTATGTTACGTCCCCACAAAAGCCTAGGGGAAGAGGGGAGTAACATACAGCTTAAACACCCCAGAAGACGAGCAACACGACACAGGAGTGGGCAAAAAACGGGGTTTATTAACAAAAGGGAACAACAACCAAGGAAGACAACACCAAAAGATACGGTTAAACTAAAGTTAAGTTCTCCAAAAGGGAGATCAGCTCGGCTCACACACTGCCAACAATGTCCACCCCCCCCCCCCTCTCGACAGGTGTTCCTCCCCCCTAGTGATCACCTCCTGATTAGTGATAGGGGACACCTGGAGGAAAGATGGAGAGGGAGGAGCAGCACCTGCAAGACAGTAAGGGAACACACGGGAGAGGAGAGAGCAAGCAAACACGCCCCCTGGGCCGTAACTAAAGACGCTTTACATATTGCTCTATCAGAACTACGCAACTGAAATTTATTAAGACAGACAAGGATTAAAAGCAAAACAGAGGTTAAACATGAAGAATAAGGTGGGAGTTACCCCTCTTGCCCACTGGATGCGTTCGTCAACGCATCCCATTGACTTTGAATGGGGCTGAGCCGCAATGCATTGTGGCTCCTTCAGTCAAGTCGGCTCCGTCAGTTGCGTTGAAAAGTTGAGAACATTTTATCTTTTCAGGCCAAAATGGATCCGTCAGCCAATCAGAACGACACCCCCTCCGTCAGACATGCCTTCCGTCTTCCGTTGACGGTTGAATGCAGTGGGTAACAGGCGTTAGGGGGGGAAGGCTAGTGTAAAAAGGTGTGTTTTGAGTGCAGATTTGAAAGAAGAGAGGGTTGGGGAGACTTTGATGTGGGAGGGGAGTGAATTCCAAAGGGTGGGGGCAGCAACTGAGAAAACCCGATCACCCCCAAGTCCGGCGCTTAGTCCGGGGGACTTGCAGCAGGTTGGCAGAGATGGACCTGAGGGATCGGGAGGGGGCGTGGTGATGGAGGAGGTCGGCAAGGTAGGGGGGGGGCTAGGTTGTTGAGGGCCTTGTAGGTGGTGAGTAAGATTTTGAAGTTGATTCGGTGTTTAATTGGAAGCCAATGGAGTTCACGGAGGACAGGTGTGATGTGTTCTCTGGAGCGGGTACCGGGGAGGAGGCGTGCAGCTGAGTTCTGGACATAATGGAGTTTATTGAGGACTTTGGTGGTGGTGCCAAAGAGAAGACTATTGAAATAGTCGAGCCTGGATGAGATGAAAGCATGGATGAGTGTCTCGGCAGCGGTAGTTGACAGGTTGAGGCGGAGGCGGGCGATGTTTCGGAGGTGGGGAGGAAGGAGAGAGTGGGGTCCAGGATAACTCCAAGGTTACGGATTTTGGTGGAGGGGGTGATGGTGGAGCCGTCAATGTTAAGGGTGAAGTTCTGAGTGGAGTGGGTGAGGGAGTCAGGACCAATGATGAGGACTTCGGATTTGTTGGAGTTGAGTTTGAGAAAGCTATTTTGCATCCAGGTCTTGATGTCAGTCAAACAGTTGGAGAGGGTTGAGAGGGTGGAGGGACTGATGGTTTTGGAGGGGAGGTAAAGCTGTGTGTCGTCGGCGTAACAGTGGAACTGGAGGCCATGGTGATGGAGGATCTGACCAAGTGGAAGCATGTACAGAATGAAGAGGAGTGGACCAAGCACAGAACCCTGGGGGACACCGTGGATGAGAGGAGCAGTGGCTGATTGACAGTTGTTGATGGCGATGAATTGATGTCTGTCGGAGAGATAGGATCTGAGCCAGGAGAGGGCGGTGCCAGTGATGCCAAGGGTGGATTGGAGATGGGAGATGAGAATGGAGTGGTTGATCGTGTCAAAGGCAGCACTGAGGTCAAGGAGGATGAGGATATTGAGGGAGCCGGTGTCAGAGGATAGCAGAAGGTCATTGGTTACTTTGAGGAGGGCAGTTTCTGTACTATGTTTGGAGCAGAAACCGTATTGGAAGAGTTCGAAGAGGTCGTTGGTGTCTAGGTAGGTGATGAGTTTGGCAACAACACGTTCCAGGATTTTTGACAGAAAAGGTAGATTGGAGATGGGGCGGTAGTTGTTAGGGGAATCGGGATCGAGGCCGGGTTTCTTTAGTATGGGGGTGACTGATGCAAGCTTTAGGGAGGAGGGGACATGGCCGGAGGATAGAGAGGAGTTTACAGTGGTAGTGATGAGGGTGGAGAGAGTGGGGAGACAGGCCTTTAGAAGTGCGGTGGGGAGCGGGTCCAGGTTGCAGGTTGATGATTTCATGGTTGAGACTGTGGAGGAAAGGTCAGAGGAGGTGATGGTGGCAAACGTGGAGAAGGATTGACCAGTGGTTAGGGGGGGGATCAGGTTTGGGACGTGGAGCGGGGTCGGTGGTCAACTGGCTGTGGATTGTGCTGATTTTATCATTGAAGAAGGATAGGAAGTTATTGCATTTTTCGACTGAGAAGGAGTGTGAGATGGTGTCCATTGGCTTGAGGAGTGAGTTAATGGTGCTGCAGAGGGTCCTTGGATTGCTGCTGCCAGACTGGATGATTCCTGAGTAGTAGGAGGAGCGGGCTGAGTTCAGGGTGTCTTTGTATAGCTGGAGGTGTTGTTTGTAGATTTCCTGGTGGACAGTAAGACGTTTTGTTGGCAAGCAGTTTCAATTGGCGACGTTTGGATTTGAGATGGCGGAGTTCATCAGTGTACCATGGGGCAGAGTGGGAGAATGAGTCCAGTTTAGACTGAACAGGTGCAAGCTGGTCAAGGCAGGATGAGAGTGATGAGTTATAGTAGTTAACCAGGTTGTCGGGGGAGTTGTTGTGGGTGATGGTGAGTTTAGAGATGGACTCAGAAAGACATGTGGAGAGAGAGGATGGGTTGATGGACTTGAGGTTGTGGAAAGTGATGGTGCGTTTTTGCTTCTCGTGGGGGGAGGGAGTGTGAGTTTGAAAAGTAATGGCCAGATGGTCGGAGATGTGGAGGTTGTTACTGGCCAGGTGACTGATAGTGATGCCAGTGGAACAGACCAGGTCCAGGGTGTGGCCTTTATTATGGGTTGGAAAATTGATGTGTTGGGTGATGTTGAAGAATGAGAGGATTTCCAGAAGTTCGGTTGCTGGTTTGCAGTCAGAGGAGTCCACATGAATGTTGAAATCGCCCAGGAGGAGAACAGATGGAGAGATAGCACAGAGCTGGGTAAGGAATGCAGATAGATCAGAGGGAAAGGCAGGGTCGGGCTTGGAGGGACGGTAAATGACTGCAATGACCAGGGGCTTGGGACCAGACAGTTTAAAAGAAAGGGATTCAAATGATGAGGGGGTTGGGATGGATGTTGCAGTGGTTTTGATGTCATGGCGATGAATGATGGCAATTCCACCGCCAGTTCGGCCATCCAGACGAGGTTTATCAATGTAAGTATGAGTATCCAGGGGGCGTGGCTTGATTGAGTGAGAAATAGTCCATGGGTTTTTGCCAGGTTTCGGTAAGACAGAGAAAATCCAGTGCAGAATCAGAAATAAATTCACTGAGAAGTCCTTTTTTATTAAGTGAACGGGTGTTGAGAAGTGCACATTTCAGATGAGATGGTTTTTTTGTTGGTGATGGGTTGAGGAGCTCTGGGTAGCGGAGTGAGATAAGCAGTGCGCACGTTGCAGTTGCTATGGTGATGACATCGCGCCTTTGGTGGGTGCCGATTGGCCCACAGAGAGGGAATAGAATTTCCTGAGCCGGAGTAAACAAACTTCCTCCGGCTGCCTCTGTGGACATATTGTGGCCGACGTAGGAGTCCAAGTTCTTTGATGTTGTTGGATATAATGTGTCCAGGAGGAGCGCTTGGTGGAGAGCGTAGTTGGAGGAGTTCGGAGATGGAGTACCGGTGTTGTAGCAGGGGACAATGACGGAGGTCCGGGTTGTAGCAGCCAGCTAGCTGTCGACCCGCTAGCATGTAGCCGGTCACCCGGCAACCAGCTAGTCAATGGCCCAGCGCTGTTGGAAGGTCCCGGACAGCTGACAGCATTGGCACGGACAGGTAGCAGCCAGCTAGTCGCCAGCTGGCTAGCTAGCGACCAGTTTCCAGCTAGTCCGCTGTCCCGTGGGCCAGAGCTGCCAGCAAGTCGCGGGCACAGATGGAGAACGGAGAGGCAAGCGAGAACAGTCCAAACATAACCGGCGGACAATGATGGAGGTGGTTAGGTCCACAGAGTTATGTTTCCCGGTGGGCGATGCTGACAGCTGGAGATCAACGCAGGTAGGTGCCTACTCACGGGTAGAAGGGGAGAATTGTAGTCAGATCCGAGGTCCAGAAAGGGTGTTGGACAGAAGGTGTTGAAGGTAGACAAAAGAAAACTAGTAAAAAGTTAAGAGACTAGTGAGATAAAGAAAATCGCGAGTGGAGAAGCGGCGAGTGGAGAAGCGGCGAACAGAGCAGCGCCAGCATCCTCTCCACATCTGGGTATCAACAAGCGGCCATCAAACAGTAGTGTGACTCCATGCTTGTGTACGGTGGCGCTAGTGGCATACGGTGGCATTTGTCCGTACGGTCGACAGCAATGTTGTATTACTTGCAATCCGCTTCTTCGACACATTAGGCCTCACAGAGCTCTGGATCGGCTTCACATGTGGAAAGAACTACCGGGACATTTCTGTTCACGAGATCCGCAATGCTCTTGGTCCCCAGAAGTCACTAGCTTTACTTCTCTTCCACGCGCTAACAGGATGCAATACTACATCAGCCTTCCTGGGCTATGGAAAAAGGAGTGCATGGGCAGCTTGGGAGGCAACACCGGATCTCAGAGAAATCCTGGTCGCCCTCACCTTGGAGCCTGAACAGATCAACTCAGATGTCCAAAGACTGGAGCATATGGTCGTCATCATTTACAGCAAGAGCTGTGGCTCCAGCCGAGTAGATGAAGCCAGACATCGGCTTTTCTCAAACGTCCCTCGAGAACCTGCCTCCCACCCAAGCTGCACTGATTCAACATGTCAAAAGGGCACTGCTGCAGGCCAGCTTCTACTGGAATCAGGCAACCTCCGTCCAGCAAAATATCCCAGAGTTCAGTACATGGGGCTGGTACTGGAACTCCACGACCAAGACTTGGGAACCTTACTGGACCCATCTTGCAAATGCCAGTAAAGCCTGCGCCATCTTCCTGCGCTGTGGATGCAAAAAGTTATGTAGTGGGCACTGCAAATGCTGTAAAGCTAGAGTCCGTTGCACGTCGATATGTGGCTGCGAGGGTGCCAGTACCAACAATGAGGGTCGAGACGACGATATTTGAGTAATCTGGTTGTGTGATTAGGATATAAACAAAAATCACTCATCACCTCAACAGCTTCTATCCGAAGGCAGTCACCCTGGTAAATCAAAAGGACTGAGCATATCCAACTTACCCCCCCATGGACATAAGTACTACTCACCTAGCACTTTTATTATTTTGTTCTGTTGTTCTTTTGTTTCTGTTATTTATTATTTTGTTCAAATTCTAAACACCTTTGGTCAGTATTGATAGCATTTCAATTATTGAGTCTTGATGCACGTACTGGCTGTTAGCTGTATCAATAGGAATGGGTTCTACTCAGGCCCGGTTCTACGGGGGTGCATAAGCATGCATTGCACCCTCAAAAAAATTGTTTGCACCCTCAATTGAAAAAAGGAGGGAGATAATTCCCCCCCCCCCCCCCGTCGACAACCGCGCACCCCCCGTCGACAATCGCGCACCACCCCCCCCCCCCCCCCCCCCCCCCCCCCGGCGACAATCGTGTACTGGTCCCCATCACTTCTATAGTAGCCTACTGGTGCACCCCCTGTAATCTCAGATGCACCCCAAGGCATTCTGTTCTGGAACCGGGCCTGGTTCTACTCTTCTATTTGTATTTGTTGTTTAAATTAAAATGGCATCTGTAAGATACATAGGGTTTTTTTTCACCAGTTTGATCTTAACTCGTTCCTACAACTCTACACTCAATCTGGGTGAAAATGTATGTTAAATTAAATTTTTGGGATAGCGCCCATATTGGTAATATGCAAATTAGAGTGCTCTAGATAGATTCAATCATAAATCTGTGCATTCCAATGTGTTTCTAATGCTCAAAAAGCATAAAATAGACACCACGTTTACCAAAAGAGTCAAAAGTTATGGTAAACTAATTTTCGAGTAGCCGCCATCTTGAAAATATGAAACTTAGGGGTCCAGACATACCCAGTCGTAAAAAGATAAGCATTCCAATGTGTTTCTAATGGACACAAAACATAAAATAGACACCAAGTTTGCATTTGTAGCTCATCTGGTACAAAAGTTATAGCCGAAACCTTTTTCGGGCGGTGGCCATATTGGATTTGGCCACCATGGTGGCCTTGGGGGTCGCCGGCTCGGGCGCTCTTGCTAAATCATTAGAGCATGCCCATCTGGGCCAAAATGTGATGCTTTTAAGGCCCTGACACACCAAACCGACGTCAAAGAACTAGCGGCGACGAAGGCCGCGAAGGTACCTCACGTCGCCTGTGTCTTGGCCAAAAAGTTGCACTTGAACACACCGCAAAGACTACAGCCAGCGGCCAACTAGCACGTACATTCTGCACCTGCATGAGAGGAAATAACTCTCCATACCAGCAGGTGGCGGTAGTCTGTATTCATCATTCAAAAAGGGACACCGGAAGACCTAGGACTGCATATATATACAAACATGAAACAAAGCAATGTTTGCCTACCATTCTCACACAAGTTTCGCTCAGACGGTTTCGTAATATAGCTACTTCTAATCAAGAATATGTCAGAGACGAGAATGATCAGATGAGATGAAGTTGAAAAATGAGACAATCTTTTGTGCGCGCCCTCTTGACGAAAGTCGTTTGCTGCTTTGCTAACTTCCGTTTCTCTTCTCGTGCGCTGATTCGCTTAAGCTGAACAGCCAATCAGAGTGATTTCTCTCACCGACAGCCTCCGTCCCCGATTCAACATGCTGAATCGGCCGGAAAAGCCGCCGACGAGGGCGACTACTGCCAACGGTGCGGGACACACCGCAAAAACTAGGGCCACAGACGCTCACCGACGGCCCGACTTTTGCCAACGGCCCACCGTCGGCCCGGTGTGTCAGGGCCTTTAGACTGATTTGCATGAAAATATCCCTAAGGCCCTGGACTAAGCAACTAAGCAACTAACCAACGTAGCTATTACACGTTTTGATGTGAGACTGGGTTGAAACTGAATGTTTTGTTTATCTCTGTCCAAGATGTCTGATGTTTGGTTCCCGCTTCTAACAAGGCTTGTGAGCCATTAGTAAAATGACGTTGGTATCACGTGGTATCTCTGTGCCGTCAGTGATTAAGGTTACCAGTTAGTGTGGAGTTTGATGGCAACGTTACATGTATCTTGAAACACCACCGCACAAACCTAAATCTATAGCTAATGTACAGCTACAAGTTTCAAAATGAATTAATTACTCTACCACAAAAGATTCATCACTTGACATGACTGAGTCTCACTCCACTAAATGTGCAGGTTGTGCAGCGGGGGGCGTGCGCTTTGAGCAACAGCTGTGTTGTGACGTGACGCAATGAGAGGGCGGTGATATTAATGAAAACACCAACAAACCATCTACTGCACACTGATATGTACCTGGGCTGAAGGACTGAGCTCATCAGATATTTTGGTGAGGCCGGCCACTGCTTTGGCTGTTACATACACTTCCTGGGAGCTGTTGATGGGAGAATCCGTCAGGACGGACGTCATCTTGCTCAGCATCTGCTCTCTTAACTGAAGGGGAGGGAATAGGCTTTATTTTTCTTAACAGATATTCTCAGAGCATTTCACTCACTAATATCTGACGGATGGCTATAGCATTTCTCACCAACTAAACTCAAATTATAGCTCTAAAAATTGTACCTATAGCATCTTTAAATACCAAAAATATCTTAAACTAACTACCTTTTGTCTTGCATCCTTCTGATCTTCACTGGCTTCCATATTGAGCATGTCAGAGACAGAGGTGAACATTTGGCCCAAGGCTCCCCCAGACAGAAGGCCCTGCAGCTCCAGCTGAGCTACAGTACCCGCCACTGCAGCCTGCAGAGCCTCCACTGAAGAACTAGATTCACTCTTCCATACCTTGCAGAATATAAAGGACCAGACGGGTTTTAAAGACGTCAAAGCATGTATTTAACATCCAAACAAAGAGGGTCCACTAATCTTTTTCAAGATGCGTGTATTGTGGCAGATGACAAACCTGAGTGGTGATGGTTGTGTCAGTCTCCTTATCTCCATTTTTAACCGTCACCACAATTGACAAACTGTAGTTATTGCTCTTATCTCCGAGGGGTAGGATGACAGAATTCAGTTCATTTGAGTGACTGCATCGGAGTTGGTGCCCTAAAAAACAAGACGGCCTTAAGCACTTACAACTCACTAGTTCAATGCACATTCAATAATATTCAATTATACGATCAGGGTATTCACTTTGAATGGGCATTTGTAGATTATTTGGCAGGGGTTGTCAACGTCTTCAATATATACAAATGCAGAATCAGCATACATCAAAAACAAAAACAACAAACCTCACCTTGATCTGTTTTGAGGCAATAAAGACAATTATTCGCAGTGCAAAAGAAGCTGGTTTTGCAGGAGATGTCAAAAGTATCGAGCACTGTCCCTGACAGTGGGGATATGACACACGAAGGACTGGGGTCGGTGGCTGGCCCGCTCATCATTTGTGACGTGGTGGTGGTAGAGGAGTCAATAGGCCTACTGGCGACACTCAGTATTGGGAAAGTATACATGGCAAAGCCTGGATCCATCTTACCTTAAAACCAGAAGACATTTATTTCCAGGTGAACTTGCTTAAAAGTCAGGGAAAGGTCCTGCATCCAATCATTTTCTCTCCTAGCAAATTCTTTCTTTTATTGAGACACACTTAGTTTTAAATCATATTCTGTGATTCTTTCCAAATGTAAAAATAAGCAGAAAGAAATACTGTATTAAATATTGCTGCTGTAAGTTGTAACTTGACAACAAATGTATATGCTTGCATTACTACATAATATATATGTGTAGTGGGTAGGGTATGATCATTTTACATACCATAGGCAATAACAGTGATGTTGTGGAATGCATCCTTTGCATCTTTCAATCGTTGGCTATGCACAGTATATTTAGTGTTACCATCCTGTGTCTCTATCAATGGCCTCCTTGATGCACTGGTATAACAGTCTTGGAGCTCACCCTGAGAGAGAAAATCCCATATTCACTGATCGTGATAAATACTCACCATGATAGTTCATTCATGAATGTGTGTGTTCTCTGGCTTACCATAGATGGCTTTGGGTCCTCGATGCTCCATACTACCTCTGGGCAGGTTTGTACACACGTCAGCCTCAGCTCTACAGGGTTGTTTACATCGATTGATGCACAATCGTTACAACTGCAAAAACATTTTTTTAGTATATATATATATATATATATATATATATATATATATATATATATATTGTATATATGAAAATAGTGTCAATGTGTTCTATTTGACCTTATAGTAACATCTGTAAATTCCTTTGGAGTAACAGTGATGCACTTGGACGCAGAACTAATGCGACATGTATTAAACCTTGTCTTCCTCTTCACAATGAAAGTGTATTTCAACATCTCAAATGGATTTGGAAGGCAGTGCTTTTCGATAACATGAGCTTGGTCACGTGTGTTTTCGTGGCATTTGCAATTTCCCTCTGTATGAATAAAAATACATGTAAATAAATGAAAAAACCCAGAACAGTGAACGTATAACATCAACTAGAAGTATTGACAGTATTGCACTACTTACCACAACTCCATTTAAATTCCATCTCTTGGTTTGATGTCAGTGCTTCCACTCCAGCGACTGTGAGTTTGACACTTTGAGCACGGTCCGCCAGAGGATCTGGTGTAGCACTGACCTCGAGCTGATACGAGCTTGGAGTAGTCTTATTACCTGACTGAAACAGAAAAAAAAGGATCTGGTACCACTTTATATTTTAACTGCATATTACTTGAATACAAATTTTAAAAACTAGGTCCCTATCTGGTACTACTTTATATTTTAACTGCATATTACCTGACTGAAAAAGAAAAAAAACAAAGTCACTATCTGGTACTAGTACTATATATTTTAACTGCATATTACCTGACTTAAAAAGAAAAAAACAAAGTCAGTATCTGGTACTATATATTTTACCTGCAAAAAGCTTGTAAGTGTACAGCTATGACATGCAATGAGTGAATACATATTACTATAGGAGTTGCTTAAATTAGACAAAATAACACATTAAAATGTGGCAAAAGAAAAAAAGTGAACATACCGCGTTGCCATTATCAGCCGAAGAGCAGTTAAAGTGATTCTTGCACGCATTTATCACGCTGTCAAGGTCCATGTCCACATCCACAGCAGAAAACAAATTCATGGCTTTTATCTTCACTTCTCTAAGTCCTACATCACAAACACAAAGTGTTATATCCTATTATACACTGGCAGTTGTACAACAATGGTTGTGTTTTATTTGTTATATTTTTTTATTCATTCATTCATTTTTTTAGGTTTGGGGTACCTTTGCCTGGGTCCGAGAAATAATAATCTTGTGAACTAGCGTTCAGCATTTCCCTGGTTTCCGACCGGTTGTCACGGTCTCCGATGAGAGAGAAGAGAAGCTTGGCAGGCCCCCCCCGCTCCAGGGAAACCCTGAGGGCTAGCTCTGAAGAGACCAGTGGACACGTGCCTTCCTCGGCTACCGCCAAGGCCTTGAGGCCGTCCACGGGCTCCACCAGACACAGACGCAGCTCTGTGGACACCCCCGCTGGGCTCACGCCATTAGAAGCGTGCAGAGCGACGTCATGGCAACCAGGTCCAAGCTGCTCCATCATTTCTGCACTCACTGTGATATTGTGTCCGATCGCCCCTTGAGCCACGGAGGAATTTGCCACCACTATCCCCCTGCTTTGGATCTCAAAAGTCACATTTGTGCCTGTATGGAAAAACCCAAATCATTTGAATCACTCCAATACCAAGTTGGTATTCGATACAAGTTGATGAAGTTGGTGTTTGCTTACCTGCTTCTACCACCACTTGGAGGTGAAGAGTTGTCCCGTAAAGACCTTGGCATTCGGTGCCTTCTGTGGACAGGTTTTGGCTGTAGCATGTGATGACACCAAACTCACCTACAGGTTCCTGAATAGTGATGGCCCGCTGGGCCGTGACATGCCAGTCGCTAGTAGTACACTCCACCCCCACCATGAAAACCCCCGGACGGCTGTATTTGTGCAACACACTACTCTCCACTCTGGAAGAGAACATAATAATGTATACATAAAAAAAATAATAATAACAACAAAATAAAACAAACATAAAATACTAAAAATAATAAAAATGAAAAATAAATAATAATATACAACAAGGGACTTGGGGAAATTAAAGTCAAGTCCAAAATGTAAGGTTGTGCATTCATTCATAAACATGTTACTTATTAGTAGTAATACCATATGCATATTTTGACACCAACATTACTTTTTTTTGCCAATTAACAAAATAAATGTACTAAAAATGTCTGCTCACTCTTCAGGACTGTATGAGTCAATGTTGTGTCCATCTCCAGCATTTAGGGTGCAAGTCAGATTCCCCTCAAATGGATGAAGGAGCCACTTCACAGTGATAGTGACGTTGTCAAAGACAGCAGCCAGCTTACTCATTAATAAGTTGAGGCCTGCCAATATACATACATACATCACACACACACACACACACACACACACACACACACACATATATATATATATATATATATATATATATATATATATATATATATATATATATATATATATATATATACACACATATATACATACATAGTGTGTGTGTGTGTGTTTATATATCAATCATTACATCAGGAATGTAGTTTAAAACAAACGCAGTATATAATGGTTATATATTTACCCAAGTATACGATTAAAATTATGTAATATATGATGTATAAAGCATTTACAGAATCGTACCATCTTTGCAATGGTATTCTACAGACAAATAACTTCCCAGTCCAGGACAGGGTTCACCAAAAGAGCTCACGTCTGCTACAGCCTGGCAAGCCTGTAGTCCATGACAATGACCTGGAATAACAAAAAACAAGTTCTTTATCTGCACACTCCAATCCAATCTCGTTTCACAATGCAGTAGAATGGTATATTCATATTGAGAAAAAAAACACTATGTATATGTAATTATTTATGCTATATAGTCTTAACAGCTGTCTAGTAGTCTGCTTTTTCTTTTTAAACTTTTAAAATCAAGTGTACCCCCTGTAAATGGAGGAGAACTTTCTTAATGCTCCTCATTCCAAAAACGCATAGACAAAAGAGGCCATTTGCCTCACATAGCCATGTCCCTTGTCAGGATTAACTTAATGTCTTGCCTTTCAGTGTAAATGTTGTATACACACAGTCTTATGTTCAGAACCATGAATGCAACGGCATTGTTTGTGTGGTTTATCAGCTAACAGTGAAACAGCTGCCTTGCATTTGTTTATGCTTGAATTAAAAAATATTACTGAATTTTGTCATATTTCTTCATATGACCGTCTCTTTATAAACACATTGCATGCTTCCACCTAGGAATACAAATACTAACTCACTCTCCATTAACAGTTAACACATTAACTGTGATAAGTAAATAAACATATGCTGTATAAATAATTAACAATACCTATTACTGTATCCACAACGGCTATCCAGCTACACTCCTCTTGGGTAGACAAAGGCGACGAGGTCATTCTGGATTTGCAGTAGTGAATTGTTTTACGGCCATAGAAGCTGTCATCTATCTCTATTACCTGACCTGAGCCACATTGCAAAGTGGCATTTTGTCCATCACATGCAATAGATCTCCCAGAATCTGAGGGAACACAGGACATTGTAAACACCAAACAGGGCAACACAAAACATTTGACTTTGTGTATTCTTTACATGAAAATACACATTAAACGCATACCAAACTGGCAGATGAAATGTAGATCCTGGCTACAGTTCTCTGTGGCTTCCCACTGGAAGCCTGAGTTTCTTAGGATGTGTCCACAAGCCGTGTCTGCATGTGGGCTTGTCACCCAGTTGTTATAGCTGACGTCTGCGCCATCAAGCCAAGAAAGAGAGCCTAAGGATGGAAAACACAGGCAACGATAATGGATTCATAATTGATTAATCAATAAAACGTTGATAATAATTTATTGATTGATCCCAGACAGGAAATTGGGTCCTGTGTCAAAGCTATTTAATAAAGAATATATTTGAAGACCCCGCCTTTTATTTCCTCCTCCCTGGGGGTCACTTAGTGTGTCATGTGAGGAATGGGCCATTAAAGGCTATCTCGGTTGCAAGTGACATGGGTAAAAGAGGGTTACGACGTGTCCTTTGTGATGGGAAATAAAGGAACACACAAATCCGGCGGTCTTGTTGACAAAGCCATTTGGAATTTCTTCTAAATAAGCACAGGCGGTCCTGTCATGCCTGCTGCTAGAGGGAGATAGGCAAATGTATGCGCCTTTCCACAATGGTCAGTAAACAGACATCACAATGACAATATATGAACACATCCAAGCTGCGTTGAGAGATATGTGCTGAAACAATATTCTGTACATTATCGATCGCCATATGATCTCTTTATTTTAACAAATGATCTCCAGCTGATCTTCATGAATACTACAACTTTGTAATAATTGCCAACAGGGCATCGCACTGCAACACTTTTACAACGTTTTGTCATCATTCTGACATCTGTCACACACTTCAAGGATTCATTTCCTTGTGATGACTTACCAAAACTCTGGGATGAATAAAGTACCCATCTTGCTATATCTGATATAAACATACAATGCAGTTTAACTTATCATCTAATGGCCACTTACTTTCAGTGCTGGCAGCAGAGTCGAGTGTGAGGTTTGGAGCGGCAGGTGCGAGTCCAAGCCACCAGTCCTTGCCCGGGTCCAAGTGCTTCTGAAGGAACTGCTGCGTTTCATCGTTGAGGATGAAGGCCAAGTGGCCTCCACCCCGTTCACACCAACTCTGGGCACTGAGAAAGGGACGCTCCAGACCCACCAGCTCATAACAAGCGCCGTCAAAGGCCTCCTGTGAATCTGGGCAGGATACGTCTGTCAGATCCTCAGCATGGGACACAGCGTTTAGTGACCAACCGATCAGGACCATCGCAGAGAAGACAGCGTCGGCCATCTCTGCCGTGATACCTTGCATCTGTCACTTTGGGTCCACTCACACAGTGGCTTTAAAGGGCACTGACGCCACAAGTCATGTCACTCACAGTCCACCTTTTCATATAACTGCTTGACATTAGGATACCCCCCCCCCTTTGTTGTCAGCCTGGCATTGTGTGGTGTTGTAATGCTTGAACACAAAGCCTGGGCTTTAGACGAATAGGTAGGTACAAACCCACTGTCAACAGCCTCTTGCAGCTCCTCGACCTCCATTGTGATCACCCTTCACAACTGGTCAGTGAGATAAGCTCTCCTTTATCTGGGTAGGAAATGTAATTATGTAAAACGTGTATAGTCAAACATTTGGAATACATCTTGAGGTCTTTTACTCCTATAGGAGCAGCACTTCGGCGCGCTGAATTGCCTCGCACGTCTTCATTCACTGAGATAACGCAATGTAAAAACAATGTAACAACTATAACAACACAGGCGGTGTTCACAGCCTTTAGACGGCATCGGCTGTGGGAGACAAGCAGGACAATGACGTCAGGCAACACACCCTAAACTGGCCCTTTTTTTCACGATACAACGTGAACAACTGCAGATGAATTACACTTCCTAAGTATCGGCTTGCTCGACTATCCAGCTGGTACAATAGAGTGGTGCAGGGATAAGTAAAAGCCGGAAATCCGTTAGCATGTTGGCACTTCCGGTTCTCACATCCCAAAGTCAATGGTTTTTTTTTAATGGGTTAGATGCCTGAAATAAGGTCTGTGGTTAACACAAGCTTAAGAGATTGCCACGTTTTGGTCTACGACATAAATAAAGTCAGTAAATACCCCACTCGTGAATCTTGAAGCTTTTACGTGTCTTAAAAAACTTCTGCCGATTGCATTTACGCTTCAAAAATCATAAAAGTAGTGTTCATTGGTGAATATTATCTTGCTTAACAAAACGTGTGAGTATCTGTTTGCCACAAAGCTTATTTTCTGCAATAATGCAAAATCCAATGGAAAAGACCCATTAGCTTGTTGTCAAGGGAACCCAGGGCGATGCTAATGGTGCGTCCAGGCAACCCGTAACCCGTGAAAGTGCTCTGGAACGGCAGTCAAACCCGTAACTCACGACCTGTGAACTCGTGTGTGATCTATGTACTCCCAGTTAGTTTTTTGACGTCACGAACATAAACAACAATGGCTTCCCCTGATGCTCTGCAGACACCGGGGGGGTATTGCACAAAACTAGGATAAGGGATTAAGCCAGGATATGTTTACGGATTTAGGTTATTCTGGCTAAATTTAGCCTCAAGTCGGTTGCATGAAAGCAGCTCACACTTATCCCGGCTAAGTTACCATGGTGATTTATTCTCCGCAGCTAGCCTGCTCCAGACCAGGCTAACAGCCAGGCTAAGCTTAATCCTAGTGATTCACCTGTATTTACACCGTCAATCCTGTGAGGAATTAATGTGTTTTACAGCATGTGCATGGTCTTTCTAAGTATGTTGCATCATTTTAATTATCCCGAATTAAAATATTACATATATAGTCATTTCTCATTTCATTTAAATCTGTTGGCTGTTTGCAATTGCAACAGTCTTTTTATATTGATTCAAGTGTTATTACTCAGGCCAACACAGTTAAAGTCTATATTTTTTCATACTATGACACATTTACGTTTGTGTTTATGAAAGTCCGCCTTTATTACGGAACTGCAGCGCATTTGGAAATGTCAACAAACTGAAAAGATGAGCGCAACATGCTTATGTCATATTTATAAAATGTATTTTAATCACACAATCGAACTGTAGCTCTCGTCACGACAGACACGGATCGGTTTCTCTTTAACTGGCATTTATTTCGTCTCTTCTCCCATCGTTCATGCTGTTCAACATGTCTTTATGCCGTTCAACATGCCATTCCATTTACGCTTTTATGCCGTGAGAACTGTACAAATACACAAAAATATATGTCAGCCCAAACAAATATAAACAAATGCATCACTTATACAAGTAATAATACCTCATTAGCCGCTTGTCATGAAAAGAGGTTCTTGACACATCTCGGGTCATGCTTGCAGTCTAGCTTCAAAGTGTGGCATCAATTAATTCTGCCGTAGCAGCACACAGGTAGTAACATTGGTTCCGGGCCGAAACACAGCAGCACCGATAGGAACAAACTTATAAAATACATTATGAAATTAACCTGTGTTTTACCTTATAACACACACATGAATTTACTCATTTAAAGTTTTTTATCTAAATTATTTAACAACATGAAATTATGAATTATTAATTTTAACATATATTCAACAGCACTTACACTCCCACCAAATCACTCATCAACTTGAATGGAGGGATTTCTATGACAAAACTTGAAAGAGAGTGTAAACAAATAAATGTGTCTGTATGAATGTGAAGTTATGTGTATAACTCAGTTGGCCTCTATTAAGGTAACCACTTTGTGGATGGGCCTCTCAAGGTGAGTAGCTCTGGTATGTAGTTTTCCTTTCTCAAATGTAGTGTCACTGACAAGTAGCTTCAGCTTTCTCACCATGCCATCTGTGCTGGGCTGAACTTCCACGACTTTGCCAAGCTTCCATTCATTTCTTGGTGAGTTGTCATCTTGTAGGATCACTATGTCATTTATTTGTGAGTTTCGTGATTGTCTTTGCCACTTCTGCCTTTGTTGGAGATTCAGCAGGTATTCACGTTTCCACCTTTGCCAGAATTCATTGGCCAGAAACTGCACTCTTCTCCACCTTTTACTCAGGTAAAGGTCTTCTGCACAGAACCTTCCAGGTGGAGGCAGAATAACTGATGACTTCATGGTCAATATATGATTAGGTGTGAGAGGTTCTGGACTGGTTGGATCATGAAGATGTTCAACACTCAGGGGCCTGCTGTTGATTATAGCCATTGTTTCATATAGAAAGGTCCTCAAAGTTGTGCTGTCGAGTCTGCTTGCAGATTTATCGAGCATGGCCGTCAGTATGCTTCGAATCGTTCGGATTTGACGTTCCCAAACGCCGCCCATATGACTCGCTGATGGAACATTCATTACAAATTCACAGCCAATCTTTCTTTGTTGTTCTTGATCCATTCCTTTCAATAACTCAGAAAACACTCTCCTGGCACCTACAAAATTTGTTCCCTGATCGCATCTCAGTTGGCGCACAGGTCCTCTGATGGCCATGAATGTTCTTAGTGCATTCATGAAAGCATCTGTAGTTAAGTCGTCTAGTAACTCTATATGAACTGCTCTGCAGCACAAACAGGTAAACAACAACCCATATCGCTTCAACTCCTTCCTTCCCTCCTTCACAATGAAGGGGCCAAAACAATCAAGACCACAATAAGTGAAGGGAGGAGAGGTCTTGGTTCTCTCTTCCGGCAGGTCTGCCATTTGTTGAACCTCAGTTGTTCTTCTGTATCTCCTACATTTCACACATCTGTGAATGTGTGAGGAGACCACGTTTCCACATCCTATGATCCATATCCCGTTTGCACGCAACTCGTTCATTGTCATGCCTCTCCCTTGGTGGAAAATCCGCTCATGATGATGCTTAACAAGCAAGGATGACACATGAGATTTCTTTGGAAGTATTGCAGGGTGCCTCACATTATGATGTAAAGCTGCTTTAGACAAGCGTCCTCCCACCCTGAGAATGTTGTTTTCATCTAAGAAAGCATTCAACTGATGTAACTTGTTGTGTTTGCTCAGGGGGTATTCTTTTTGAAGCTTTAATTTTTGTATATCTTCAGTGAAAGCCTCTTCTTACACCAATCTGATGATAAAGGTTTCTGCTTCTCTTTGTTCCTCAAGATCGGTTGCGTCATTTGTTCTTGGCTGAACACCTTTGAACTCTCTGACAAATCTCTTGAGCCTAGCGACAGCTTTCACTGCTCTAGACCAGTCAGAGAATTTAGTGAGACGATTCACCACTGATCTTTCTTCTTTCGTCTTTACTGCCTGAACATAAGATTTGCGAAGCTCAGGGTCAGTTGTTTCAATTTCTCCCACCATCTCCTCTTGAGGTAGAAGATGCTGCTGCCACAGAAAGTCTGGTCCTCGCAGCCAATTAGACTCTTTCAGCTGAACCCCACTTAGCCCCCTTGAGGCGCAGTCGGCTGGGTTAATTTCAGAGCTGACATGTCGCCACTGTTCAGGTTTAGTGGTAGATCTTATGCGCTGAATCCGGTTAGCGACAAACGTGTGAAATCTCTTGGCGTCGTTGTTCACATAACCAAGAACCACCTTTGAGTCAGTCCAGTAATACTCTTGCAGATTTTCTATCTCAAGCTCTTTCTTGATGACCTCGCCATTACGGACTGAAGTGACAGCTGACGACAGTTCAAGCCTCGGGATAGTCATTAATTTGGTTGGGGCTACCCTAGCCTTCCCCATGACAAGTGAGCAACTGATTTGTCCTGTTTCACTCGTTGCTCTGAGGTACGAGCATGCACCGTATCCATCGAAGCTTGCGTCTGAGAAGTTGTGAAGTTCATAGTGCTTGACCTTTCCAAAGTTTGATGGACAATAGCTTCTTGGGATCTTCAGGGCAGCCAAATGAGGCAGATCTCGAAGCCATGACTCCCATTTTGGCAGAATGTGATCAGGGAGATCTTCATCCCAGCTTACCTTGTCTCTGCATAGCTCCTGAAGGATCTGTTTGCCAACTAATATGAAAGGAGCTACAAATCCTAAAGGGTCATAAACAGATGCAACAGTCGAGAGAACCCTTCTTCTTGTCAGTGGGTTCTCCTTCACCACAACCCTGAACTGAAATTCATCCGCTTCAATGCACCACTGGACCCCGAGTGCTCGTTCAATATGAGGTTCTCCGAGGGCCATGTCTAGATCTTTGGTTTGCACACATTCTTCAGGTGGTATTGTAGCAAGTACTTCCCTTTTATTGGATACAAACTTGTGCAGCCGAAGATTTCCTGTTCTGCACAAAGCTCTTGACTCCTCAATCAGATGTATGGCTTCACCTGGTGAGTCAACACTTATTAGGCCATCATCTACATAAAAGCTTCGTTGTATAAACTTGACAGACTCCTCACTGAACTTTCCAAGACCCTGAGATGCTAGATGTTTAAACCCGAAGTTGGAGCAACCAGGGGATGAAGCTGCCCCGAAGAGGTGTACCTTCATCCGGTAGACTGAGGGTTTGGAGTTCAGATCGCCGTTGTCCCACCAGAGGAACCTTAGGTAGTCTTGATGTTTCTTTGCCACACAAAACTGGTGAAACATCCTTTCCACGTCGCACATTATTGCTATTGACCCCTTTCTGAATCTGCATAAGACTCCAACTAATGTGTTAGTCAGGTCTGGTCCACTTAAGAGATTATCATTCAGAGAGGTGTCTTGAAAGCGTGCTGAACAGTCGAAAACCACACGGATTTTCCCGGGTTTATGGGGATGATATACTCCGTGGTGCGGAATGTACCAGGCTGGTTGGTTCTCAAGTTCAGCATGGGGAACCTTCTCAGCATCTCCTCGAGTGATTATGTCATTCATGAAATGGACATAATCCTTGAAATACTGCTCATTCTTCCTCAGTCGTCGTTCCAAAGCGGAGAGTCTGTGAACTGCACATAGTTTGTTGTCTGGAAGATCAGGTTTACCTGTCTTGAAAGGAAGCGGGAGTTCAAAGTGGCCATCCTCCTTCTGCCTGATGCCTTCCTTCATTTTGGACAGAAAGAGAAGGTCTTCCTGTGAAACCAACATGTCCTCTGTGGTGTGTTCTGTGAAATCAGATTCAAGAGCCTTGATTATGTCTATTGGATTGATTTCCTTGACATGAGTTTTGCATGCAAAGTGCACTTCTCTTCTTAATGTTAATGAAGGTTGCATGATAGGTGTCACTTGATGTACTATGACTCTGTGGCTTGTTCCTATTGCATCACTGCAATCACTTGCTGCACTAGAGCAACCGATGATGCTCCAGCCAAGATCTGTGCGCTGAGCATAGGGATAGTTTTCTTCACCAGACAGGATCTCTCTTGGAAGGAGGGCTTGCTGACAGTTATAACCAATTAGAAGGCCTACTTCACAATCTAATGGTGGTGGGATCTTGTCAACTAGTTGTTCTAGGTGAGGCCACCTTTGAGCTGTCTGGGAAGTTGGAATATGTGCCCTGTCTGCTGGAATGAACTCTCTTGTGAAAAGTGATGGCAATGGGATTCTTTTGTCTAGGTTGTAACCTCTGACTTGCAAATTTGTCAGTTTTTGACAAGGTATGTCTGTTGACCTGTTAGACATAGTAGACAGCCGCAAACAAACGTTCTCCTTCCTTGTGTCGAGGTCTTGAGCCACTTCGTCCAGAATGAAAGTTGTATCGCTCTGCGTGTCTAGAAGAGCATAGACCAGAACTTCTTGATCAGGCTGCTTTATGGATGAGACCCAGACAGGCACGATTGAGGATGTCTGTGTGCTTAGGCCTGCTTGTGTGACTCTATTAGTTGTTCCTGTTGAAACTGGTTCTTTGGTGACTGCTTTGTCCTTTAAGTTGTTGTCTCCCTTTGGAGATATGAATGTTTGACGTTCTGAAAGCTTGTCGACATGTAAACATGTTGGATGTTTTTTCTGACATCTTTCACATGTACTTCTGTTGTCACACTTTCTTGACAGATGACCTGTCTTCAAGCACCCAAAGCAAAGCTTTTCTGTCTGAACAAACTTGACACGATCTTGAACTGTGTTTTCACAGAACTTCCTACAGTTGGCGAGGATATGTCCTGTTCTTTTGCAGAAGTCACATGATGGAATATTGTGTTGTGCTGTGTTTGTGGACAGTGTCTATGCTTGGATAGTTTGACCACGGGGTTGCCTTTGTCTTTCACCTTCTATCCTCTTGACTGCTTGAATGGATGAGATAGGATCACAAGCGAGATCTGCTTCCTTCGACAGGAAGTCAACCAACTCTTTGAATGTTGGGTATCTGGCCTTTGCTAGTCTGCTTTCCATCACCTTGCGGTTCCAACTAGACACCAACCAGTCTGGCAGTTTCAATAGAATTTTCTGACTTTCGTTGCAGTCATTTAGGACTTCTAATGTTTTGATGTGGGGCATTGCAGCTTCACAACTCCGAAGGAAGTCTGCAAACTCTCTTAGCTCAGAGCCATCTTTGGAGCTTACTTTTGGCCATCCATGCAACTTATCTCTGAAGGACTTCCCTATTATGAATGGGTCTCCAAAGCGTTTTTCCAACAGTTGCCAGGCTGAGTCGTATGCTGCTTCTGTGCCTAGTAGGAAAAATCCTTCCACAGCCTTCTTTGCAGTGCCACCTAGATACTGTCTTAGGTAGTACAATTTTTCGTTCTTGGGAATGTTCTTTCTGTCAATTAATGTTACAAATGACAGTCGCCAATCATTAAACTTCAAAGGATCACCAGTAAATACTGCAGGCTCTGGTGTTGGGAGACGACTGGCACTGATAGCTTCTGCTAGTGCACTGATCAAAGCAACATCGGAGCTATTCTGCACCTGTACCATGTGTGGTTGTGTCACTGGAGCCTGTGATGTGGGCTGCAGGGCTGGGGGGTGAGCTTGACTTGTGTTTGGTGGGAACTGGGGAACAAATGGTGGACTTGAGGCATGAAGGGTTTGGGTTATGACTGGTTTAGGACTGAATAATGGATCAGAACCTTGAAAGTCCACTGCTGATTCAACATCATTCAGTAAGTTAAGTGTGCCGCAGTTTCCAGCTTGGTCATAGACTTTTGCTCGAGCTCTTGCGGCATTTAGCTTCTTGACTTCTTCAAGGCGATCAAGCTTTCTGCGCCTTTCTTGAATAGCTTGTTGTCTGGCTAGCTTCTCAGATTCGAACTGTGCCAGTCGTTCTTTATCTTCAGCCTCTAGTCTTTGTAGTTCTGTTGTCTCTTTGTCTTGCTCATCTAACACTGCCAGAACTTCTTGAGCAGCTGCAGCTTCAGCTACAGCCTCGTTTCTTTTGACTGAGAAGATGCTAGAGCTAGCAAAACTATGCTTTGATTGATGAGACCTTGATCGAGAACTTGTGGAATTTAGGATTGATCCAAAATCAGGCCAAAGTTCTTCCTCTTCATTCTTTGGATGTCCTGAAAGTTGTCTTTGTGCCTTTAGAATAATATGATCTGAGAGAGATACACATGTGTCAACCTTTCGTCGCACATCTGGTTCAGGTGATTGCACTCTACGTAACTCTTCATACGTATATTTAACTTCAGAACATGTAGCTTTAATACTTTCAGTTAGCTCATTTAAGTCATCTTCTGAGACAGTGTCAGACAATATTTCCTTGCCTACTCTTGCATGATACCTCCACTTCTCATAGGTGATTTTAAATCGACGTTGCAAGGTCTTTAGCCTTTCTTCTTTAAGTTCTTTTCCCTTTTCCGTGAGGGTTCGAACTCTTTCACTTCTTCTTAGCCTTTCTAATTTTGCCGATTCACTCATTGTGGTTTGAGGTTCAGCAGGTGATCCTGTATCTTTATGGCAGGACTCAGTGTTTGTGTCAGACATTTTGAGATAGCTTGAATGATCATGTGATGTCTTGACTTGGATTTCTAAAGGACTATGTGTTAATGTGAGGTATGGTGAGCTTAAATGTCAATGACTACAAAGGTTCTCAATCACTGTATGCAACCATGTGAGTCTGCTTAGCTCAATTTCTAAACACAAATGGCATCAAAGAGCTGTTTAAGCATTAGCAACTTATCAAACTTATAGCTTGCTTTAAATAGAATAAGTGAAAGTATTTGGACAAATATTTAAATATCGTTATCTAAGTGTGAACCTTAATTAGAGGAGGAATATATCCCAAAAATGGATTATACCACTAATGCATCAGGTAATATGTTTCAGATAAGCAGATCCCTTTAAACTTAATTACCTTTCATAAACATACATTTTCACACTTTTAGTTTCAACTTGTAGTGTCCCTTTAACCTTTGTGACACACAAAATACACAATTCTTAATCTTCACTTAGAATGATGTCACCTTGTACCTTACCCTTTTGACAGTCATCAATAATAAACGTCTTCACATCAGATTCTTCCCAAAACATGTGGTCTTAGTTTGCAAGGTGAATAGACCTGAGTCCTTGATTGCAGCTTTAATGTCGAGCCACTTCTCACACCACTAACTTGAAGATTGGCGCAGCACTTGCTGGCTTTACCTTGGAAAGTTGCACCTTTGACAGTCTAATCCCCGTAGCTTCTTGTTGCTACGCCGACAATGTTTATGGGCTTCGCTTCTCTGATGCGCCGAATGCGCTGGATGCACCGGACGCTCTGGACCCCCGTCGCGGTGTTACGCCGTTTCTCTCATCTCTCCTACCCGTGTTGAGCAGGTGAGTTCTCACTGTAGCTCTCGTCACGACAGACACGGATCGGTTTCTCTTTAACTGGCATTTATTTCGTCTCTTCTCCCATCGTTCATGCTGTTCAACATGTCTTTATGCCGTTCAACATGCCATTCCATTTACGCTTTTATGCCGTGAGAACTGTACAAATACACAAAAATATATGTCAGCCCAAACAAATATAAACAAATGCATCACTTATACAAGTAATAATACCTCATTAGCCGCTTGTCATGAAAAGAGGTTCTTGACACATCTCGGGTCATGCTTGCAGTCTAGCTTCAAAGTGTGGCATCAATTAATTCTGCCGTAGCAGCACACAGGTAGTAACATTGGTTCCGGGCCGAAACACAGCAGCACCGATAGGAACAAACTTATAAAATACATTATGAAATTAACCTGTGTTTTACCTTATAACACACACATGAATTTACTCATTTAAAGTTTTTTATCTAAATTATTTAACAACATGAAATTATGAATTATTAATTTTAACATATATTCAACAGCACTTACACGAACCTTTGCAACGTGTGAAACAAGCCCATTGGCTACCATGCATAATAAGCTGTTTTAAATTGCACATTTCAAATCGCCAAGCCCGACCCAAACCCGAGCATAATTTCTAAATATCTGTCCGAACCCGACCCGGCCCATCGGGTCCCGTCGGGTCCCCTCGGGTCCCGTCGGGCTTGGGTCGGGTATCCAATAAGGAGCTGTTCAGCGGCCGTGACGTATGAAATGCAACTTTTATCCATGTTCCGATCGGTGATTCTGTGAGCGATCGCGAGGTCTATTCAAGCATGCCGCTTATCCCAGCTATCTTCATCCGACTGGATTTAGCCGCGCCTATTTATCCTGGCTTGGCAATCGTGCAACCGATTAAGCCAGGATGCGCCGAGCAGAATAGTTCAAGCCGCGCTTACTCAATTATCCTGGGTCCGTGTATGATCCGATCATTTGATTATTCCATTCATTCATTCAAACGAAAAACGAAAAAACAAGTCAATATCTCGCTTTTCTGTTTTTTCTTTATGCACCAAAAATTGAATAATGGTGTTTGTTTTCCTATTTTCAGCTCGAAACGGAAATTATAATAAACAATGAAACCAAAACGAAATAATAAACATAATTTACTTATTTCTTTATATATCTTCCCGCTCCGCATGCGCAATGATCACACACCAATCTGAGCGCCGACACGACACGATCCAGCCAGCCTTTGCTTTGAAGATGGAATTATCATTTGTGCTTTTCAAGGCCGCCAGAAGGGTGACTTTGAAAGAGGACATGTCGGTGGAGAAAATTTCTAAAATATTCCAGGTACAGTCATCGAATGTTCATGAAAGGGATAATGCATAGAACGCCGGTCATTATCGGGGGAAAAAAAGCCCCGGCAGGGCGAACCGGACACCGACGTGAAGCGGAGGTGTCTTGCTTTGTCCTGAAGGGGCTTATTTTAGATAATGACCGGCGTTCTGTACATTATCCCGCTTATTACACGGCTCCTGGCCAAAACGAAAAAAGTACTTCACACGGTGTGTCTTTTTACAATTTATTTGTTACCATTCGTAGTGTTGATCAGCAGAGAAATAGTTACCGGACTACTTGTGGAGTGATACGAGAGATGTGAATCAGAGGCCAAAAATCCACTTTCCTTGACAGCGCTTATTTTCCAAACCAGTACTGCTGAGAAGTACTGGAGAAGTGCTCAAAACAGCCTGTCCTAAGACACATAGGCAGTGGTTAAATTGGGCCGGGGCTAGCCAGGGCTCAGCACCGGCACATAGCCTAAGCCTGCCTGCAGTCAGTTGCGTACTGGAAATGTCACATAAAATTTGATGAAAGTAATGCTTTGGATGAAAGTAATGCTTTTGAAAATATGATCTTTCTGACAATAAATGAACGTTGTTTTTCAAATGGAATTTCTATTTGGCTCAGCGGAGCTGAGATGAGAACAATCAGAACACGAGTAGCCGCCTATTCTTGTTCAGCTGCTTCTCATTGTCAGTCGACCTCGCACCGCATGCATTCCGAACGCAAGTGCACAACATTGGCTACCAAAAAAAGGCAACCAGAACCTTCATCCAATGAATTTATCCCCTCAAATCAATTGCTAAAATATTAAAGTTATTTAATAACAAAAAATTTAAAAAATGATAATTTCACAGATCAGGGACATTTTCCTACACGTTTGTTCCTAAATAGGGAACTGCTGGCCCTAATATAATGCCATAAAAATTATGATCATCAGCTTTGCATAATGAAAAAATAAAGAAGTCTATCTAGGTTATATTTTTTGATGAATGTTCCGGACTTCCTGGGAGATCCTTCGTTGCGCTGAAGTTCAAGACTCTACCTTCTAAAACATCTAGAGCTGCGGGTGCTGCTGCAGCAGATCGACATCAACGACATACATAACATACATAATTTGCCCTGGACTTCAATGACAAGGTAAGAAAAAAAAGACAATCTCAATGAAATAACCAAGACTAGGTTGACTGTGATTTTACTCAGGAGATGTTTTTCAGCATTTTACTTCAGACACTGGATTATTAGCAAACTGCCATGAGAACTGCTAGCTGGCCACTCAAAATAAACTAGCAATCTATTCAGTCAGCATTTGTGTTTGATCTAGTGCTATGTGAATTACAGAAATATCAAACTTGCTAAACCTACTTTGAGCTACCAAGCAACCTCTCCACAAGGATAGATTGATTTTGTTTCCGTGATTTGTGCATACATTTCTGTCATGAAATGTAAAATTACGTCAGCTAGCTAGATGGCATCGAATGGTCCTTGATGCATTATATGAAGCTAAGTATTTATTTAGCATCAAATGGTCCTTAATGCATGATATGAAGCAAAGTATGGGGGGGGCGTCATCTCGGTGGTTAATGACTCTGTTAATTTTATTTCCAACTTTCAGAGATAAATTGAAATGAGTGGAGCATATCCACCCAAGAAGAGGAAACTGACAGATTTCTTCAAACGGTGGGCTGTTTAGCATGACTAGCTCTGTTACACGTTGGCAGCAGACTTTACAGTTTTGCAGTGGTAGCTGCTACTCAGTAGATTTACCATATGATTTAATTGATACCAACATTCTATTAATGTTAAAGTTAAAATGACTAAGATATGATCTCTTCTAGATTTGCTATACTGGCATGAGTTAAGCATCATCATTAACATTGACATGAAGCATTCTTTCTTTTGTGTTTCCCCTCATAATGTAGAGTGGAGCCAAAGACTGGTGGACATGACACTGGACATGGTGGCAGAAGTGAGGAGACATGTAAAGAGGTGGAAATTATTTTTTCAACAATTACATTTCATGTCATCAAGTATTGCAATTCAATTCTTTCGATTCAATGCCGTCTAGTAGTCTGATCTGAACATTATTTCACCCAGGATGTGGTTCTTTACCCCTTTGCTATTAAAATGTTTATCAAGGTAGGCTAGTCCATAGGAAAACTGATACATTTCAGTCCTTCAAAAACAGATTTGCCACTTGCCCTTGTGTTAGTAATGCACACACTTGTCTTCTCTGCAAGTGCAAGTGCAGAGAATTTGTTGAACATTATTTGCCTATTGTGATGTAGATGTAGTGACTGTACCAATATAATTTCTCACAGAAAAATGTTGCAATATTGAACTATATCCATCTCCCCCACCTCTACTCTGGACAGGGCCAAGGAGCTGTGGACATGGGGCAGGACACTGGAGCTGTGGACATGGGGCAGGACACTGGAGCTGTGGACATGGGGCAAGACACTGGAGCTGTGGACATGGGGCAGGACACTGGAGCTGTGGACATGGGGCAAGACACTGGACCTGTGGACATGGGGCAGGACATTGGAGCTGTTGACATGGGGCAGGACACTGGAGTAGGAGTTGGTGCAAATCACAACTTGCCAGACTGCTGGAAGGTACACCAGTATGAATTCTTCTGTAAGACTCACACATTTCTTATGGTAAAAGATAAAAAGTTGGGATGCAAAACATGTAGTGCTGTAAGATCACTTGGAGCAGAGCGTAGTGGTAAACTCAGGTACACTTTCTCAGGTGAATGGCAAAATTGTCTGGTTGGCCCTTATGGTAACACGGCTGGAAAACAAATGAAATCTTTGAGAAAAAAAATTAAAGAACACAGTGTTTCCCAAAGTCATAAAATAGCTGAAAGTATACTTAAAAAGAAACAAGACCAAACTTTAGAAACAAGTTTTCTCAGAACCGAGTCTGAAATTCTTCAGTCTACTATCAGTGTGTTTAGAACAGCCTACTATGTCGCAAAGAGCAACAGGCCTTACACTGACCATCCACAACTCATTGACTTGCAGATGCTTAACGGTGTGAATGTTGGCCGTGTTCTTCATTCAAATGTTACATGTACTGAGATCATTAATTTAATATCCAGGGAGATGAGACAGGCGTTGTTGGCCAGCATCAAACAAAGTCGATCAAAGCTAACAGTGATTGTAGATGAGAGCACCTCGTTAAGCAAGAGGTCCTGCCTGATTGTGTACCTCAGGACATCTGTCCATAATTCGGATCCATTGACTTTCTTTTTAGATTTGCTTGAGCTAGAGAGCACCACTTCAGATGGGATTACAGCCAACCTCCTTAACTGTCTTCAGAAACATGGTCTTGATAAAGCATTTCTGAAAGAATGCATGGTGGGTTTCTGCTCAGATGGAGCTGCCGTTATGGTGGGCAGAAAGAATGGCGTGTTCGCAAATCTCAAAAGTAAGTTCCCTGACCTCATTGGTTGGCACTGCTTAAACCATAGATTAGAATTGTCAGTGTCAGACGCAGTAAAACATTGTACCGAAACCAATCACTTCTCATCATTTCTAGACAAGCTTTACTGCTTGTATAATCAATCACCAAAGAATGTAAGAGAACTTGAGACTGCTGTAACTGAAGTAGGCAGTTGTTTGAGAAGGATAGGTAGAGTCTTGGGGATGAGGTGGGTGGCATCCTCTTTCCGTACAGTTGTCCTGCATACATTGTCCAAACGCTGTTTGGACAATGTATGCAGCACTACACAATCATCTCACAGCTTGAAGTAAAGATCTTAAGAGGAGCTCCAATGAACGGAGTATGTATCAGGGCTTAGCAATAAAGTTAAATTCTGTTGGTTTTGTTAAGAACCTTGGACTTATGATGGATGCACTTGAAGAACTCAAAGATCTCTCTGAGGCTCTGCAGAATAGAGACATTAGACTGTCTCAGTCAGTGACTCTCATCAAGAGGCAGATTGAGGTTTTTAGCTCACTGAGTAGAGAACCTGAAAGTGGACATCACTATAAGAAGGCATGTGACGCAGTGATGGAAGGGTTGTTCAATGGCATAGAATTACACAGTGACAGAGGGCAGAAAGTCATAGAGCCAGAAAAGTTCTATGAAGCATTGAAAACTAACATGGAGGCAAGAATGGTGACAGAGGAAGAAGAGTCCTTGTTTGAAAAGGTCAACATTCTTAACAAAACAACTTGGCCCTCTCCTTTACCTCTAATGTATGGGGAAAATGGATTGAGGGAGCTTTGTGATCTTTTTGGTATTGGCTTTGCTGGCATGAAGGCAAGCTTTAGAGATTTCAAAAGTGACCCCAGTCAACCCATGAATACACCACTTCTTACACTCAGACATGCTATTGAAACAGTGGTTGTAAGCAGCGCAGAATGTGAACGAGGTTTTTCCGAAATGAATACAATCATTACACCTTTACGTTCTGTGCTGAAAATAGAAAATGTGTCCTCTTTAATGTTTGTTAACATTGTCGGCCCCCCATTAGCATCCTGGGACCCCACTAAATATGTGAGAAAGTGGGTAGCAAGGAGGAGATCTGCAGAACACCAAGCCTGTAAGAAAAGGCAGACAAATACAAAGGTGTCTACATACCAGCCATTATGGGAATTAATGAAGTTATAGTGTTAGTATACTCTGAGTACTGTTTTGTAAGAATTTCTATGAAATGTAAAATCCAAATAAAATGACAAAGGTAAAACACAAATAAATGCAAATGTTGATTGAAAAACTAATCAGTGTTATCATAATTTTTATACCTTCAAACAGAGCAATGGACTAAGCATTTCACTAAATGTTATACCATGTATGATATAGTATGTGATAAATAAAATTTGAATTTGAAATTTGAATTTAAATAGGCAGTTTGTAATGAGGGAACCACTGGAACCAGTAATCAAATCTACATACTTTGGTTGCCAACATGCCAGCTTTGAAGAGTTTATGTTGAGTCTTGGTTAGACTATGTGTGTGTTAAATAGTTTGTTTGCTTTTGTGTGTGTGTGTGTGTGTGTGTGTGTGTGTGTGTTGTAGCAGTAGTACTTCTCTATCTTTAGTAGTAAAGATAGAGAATGGGAGAAGGAAGTTAGTGTAAGTTGGACATTTCCTGGTCACCACAAACCAAATCTTCTCAGCTGTTGCTACTGTCATATACTGCACTGTCTCTTCTGTATGATTTACTAATGAAGTATCTCACTTTTCTTGACCTTTTTCACATGTGACACATTATGTTTGTCACATTGCATGGGTCACTTCTTATATCTTCATAACAAGGTTATAATGTGTAATCAAGTGATGGCTGATTAACAGTAGCCTAATGTAAATGCTACATGCCCTAATACCTGTTGATGCTAAAACAATAGGCGCTAAACCTTGCAGTTTTGCACATATCATGTAAGACTCAATTTCTCCATTTCTTTGCACAAAACTCTCCAGAAAGTGCCATTTAATGGTTTATTTTTCAAAATTTTCTCCCGGGGGGGCATACCCCCGGACCCCCCTAGGTAGAGCCCCCCCACATAACAAATCCCAATTTAACCCCTGCACATAGGGGACATGTCTTTATTTAAAAAAAAAACCTGTCTTTTTTTGACTGGGCTCCGGTCAAAAAAATACACCGGTGGGCCACCGGCCCGCAATCTTTTTGCAGGGTGGTAGGGGAAGACATCTGTCAGCATGACAAAAACCATATCAATGAGGCTAGGCTAATGACAGAATCACCACTTATGCAATATAATACATTTATCACCATAAACTGAATCCTCCAAAAATGATTATACAGTTAAAAAACTGCCTATCCAAAACGGTTTCCACAAAATCTAAACATTATCACTTTTGCATTATAACTAGTCATGATTTATTGCAGGGCTGTTGTACTGCATTACATTCGTTTTTACTAGGCTAACTGGCAAAACATTGTAATGCACATTGTTAACTCGATTACCCAGCTTTTGCCTACTTAAGAAAACCTTACTTTTCTTTCAGGTAACCAGCCGGAGTCTGTACCTCACTGGTGATAGAAATGTGGCAGTGTTTCCACTTCAGTTCTTTTGATCTGAGGGACAGGGCCCATTATGAGGTACACGGGGCCGAGGCTGCAGCAGGGGTTGTTAACTTCGCTGCCTCTGGGCCACCTCCTACCCCTTCCTCAAGCAGCCAGTTTTGGTTTTCCAGGTCGGCTAGCTCAACATGTACCTCACTGCCACCCAGGGCCCAATCCCTGAAATATTTTACAAGGTAACCTGTCAATAGAAGGTTAATGTTTAACTTGTACTATTGTATGTTCATCATTATGAATGACCCTAAATATATTTTTTCTGAATTCCAGGACTGTCAGCCTGGGAGAATTAAATAATGGAAAGCTTGTGAACAGCAGAATGGTGGTTGTAAGATTCACAGAGCTGGAGGCCAGTGTCCCATCCATCATTTCCAAAGTGAAAGACGCCTTAGGTAGCGTTGAACCACTCATCTTAACTGACAACAATGGAGTGGAGATTTTGGACTCAGAAGCAACAAGAGGTGCTTCATTTGAGCAACTGTATTTACCTGTCAGTTTGCAGTTTAGGTAACCATAGCCCTGTGTCTTGAATATTTAAGCGGCAAGAACTTTTGTGTTGCTTCACAATTAGGTTGGAAATATATTGTGGTCTTTGAATTGCAGCATCAACATCTATAAAGTCCCACATTTCAAACTGTAGCCATAAACTTAGGCTTTTGCTGCCATTTCAGGTAAAACTGAATTAATATGCATCACGTGTCAATTTCAAGAATGAGCTCTTATTCAAACATTTTATAATGTTGTACTCATTTAGGCTCCTTCTACTGGAAGCAGAATTCATGAAAAATCATGGCTGTACCAGAGGCTGACTTCCAAGCCGTGCAACAAAAGAGGCGAAGAATCTCGTAAGTTGGACTGCCAGCGGCTGCTGTTACACCTCCTCACTTTTTCCTCCTGACGTCAGTCACCGCAAAGGTGGTCTGCCACAACATATCGAAAGGGACTCAATGAAAGTGACTTAAAGAATGCCATGTCCAAACACAATATGGCCATATTTATGAGTATTTTCATAACTGCTCCTAGTATTTTAGAGTGGCACAATCTGGAATAAACTGAAGTAAACCAGGTTTCTCTGTGTCTTTAAAACAAATGTCACAATTAATGTATACATTCTCTGTTGCTTAAATACCCTGAGCTTAAAATTATAATAAATAAATAAAATATATGAATAAATGATTTAAGATATACATGTGATGTTTTTGTTTCATAGACGCAGAGATGATGATGGTGGACTGGACAGTGTGTTCGAGAAAATCGAGGAGGTTGTCCTGGCTGCTCAGGGTTTGTCTGAGGTGACTACTGCCATCCAGGGACTCTCTGACCTGATCAATAGAAACAAGACGACAACATTGGTGCTGACTGAACAACAGACCATGACTGTGAAGGCTGCCTTCACTTGTCTGGTTTGCAAAGGTACATTTTGTCATTGAGTAGAATTGAATAAAACTGGTTATTTTGCCATTTCACAGCACTGACAAAGATAACATTGATATTTTATCTAATTTATTTTGTAGTAGTCATTTTAAAAGCTTCAAAGTGTCAATGCTCGTGGTGTTTCTTGTATGGCATGGGAGGATGCGATTAGACCATCTGGAGGCAGAACAAGGACTTGGTTCACTCCCACTGCTGCTCAAAGAGCACCATGCTTCTGCCATACATAGGATCAATAACATCACAAGGATGCTTTTTGTAATGCTGCGGGACATCTGAATAACCACTGCTACAATTAAAAAAAACAACTAATAATCCTATATCTTCATGTGCTGTGTCTTGTATTACACTTTCAGACCTGTAATATTTATTTCTTATACTGGCAGGATTCATGCAAGATCCTGTATTTGCAACATGCTGTCAGAGCTTGGTTGGATGCAGATCCTGCACTACTTTGTGGCCTCAGGAATCATCACTATGTTTGAAGTGTAGAGCAGATGATTTTTCCGTCAACATTCACAGTTACTGGCTTTGCTGAAACAGTAAATGTCATTAGTCAATTGGCCCCTGAAGAGTAAATGCTGCATCTGTTCTTGTCATCAAACCTTCCTTTTCACAGTGCAGATCATTTGATTGAAAAATGTTGTTGTATGTTGCATTATGGTTCTCAGCTCAGAGGGGTTTTATAAGAGCTAGCAAATGTTGTTGTGACAGGCTTTCCTATGAAACACCACACTGGTTTAAGCATATTTGCTGTTGTCATTTTCATGTGGAGATACCCAAAGTTGGACTTAATGTGTTTTATTTTTTGAGTCTCTGTTCCATCATTGACAAGTCCTGTACACAAGCAGTTCTTGTTTTTCAGCAAAATAAATATTTTTTGCATAAAATAGCCCTGTGAATACTTTGTAATATGTACACAATGACAGTAAACAAAATGGAATAGCACTGATTTTTTAAATGGTAATATAAGCAGCTGACATTTATATTTTAATTTCATTTAATTTTTTCATTTTCAAGTATACTGTATCATGCGTGTCTGATACAGTGTCTCCACACACAAATAAAGTACAATTACGAAGTCTTGATTAAAAATCCAGAATCAATTACTTGAACAAGTAAATCTATTTTTTTAGTGGAGGTGGACTTTAAGAGCGAACAAATGTGAAATTAGGCACATCTCTTTGTTACATCAGTGGCCGTGTGGTGGCCACTGGGTTGCGACAGCTTAATTCCTCGTGTGTGCACATGCTAGTAACCCTTGTGTAGTGGGCCCTTGAGTAGACGCTAGTAGACGCTTCGCTCTTCGCTCTCCGCTCTTACTTTCTTACTTTTCTTTTTTTTCCCATTGTAATCTTATCCTTTTTGCTACAAAATTTATGGAAAGCGGGTCCTGGATACTTCTAAATCACTGGGAGCTTAATTTATGAAAGTATCTGAAGGCTACCACTATTATTTCAACACTTTTTACTTTGTGAGTGTGGCCTATCAGCAGCATAAGCCTGCACTATACTGACTGGATTTGTGGAGCTCAGCTAAGCTAAGCTAATTAGCAACAAGATGCCTCCCTTTTCCACGGATGACTACTACAAACTTCTCCAGAAGATAGCAGTACTGGAGACAAAGATTCTGCGACTCGAAGTCAACATGGAGGTAAATGGTCAATATGGGAATGAAACCACTCTACCGATGACCCAAATCAGTGGAAAGGAGCAGGCTAACAGACAAATGCTTTGTGCAAAGCCAAGGCATAATTCATGTAAAGATAAATCGCCTCCCTCAGATATGGGAAGACGGTTAACAGGCAGAACCCAGCACCTGGAGACTTGTGATGATACTGAGTGGCCTGCACTGCCGTCACACAGGAGGGTCTCTTCAACCCCAGTACCAAGGAGAAAACAGCCGTGGAATGTGGCTAAAACAAAAAGTAAGAGCAAACCAACCAAAGACACGGGGATTCTACTAGAGAACAGATTTGCTCCACTTTTACAAGACCCTGACTCCCCAAAAGAAAGGTCATCTTCCAGCACCGGAGAAAGGTATGAGGCTAAATCATATACTAAAAGGCTGCAGAAAGAGCTAACCACTGGGCCTCAAACGCTGATAGTGGGTGACGGAGCTGTGAATAAGACAAAACACTTTTTCGGCAAAAACACCAAAGTACTTTGTTTTACCAATGATATGGTGTCCGATATCTCAGAGAAAATTCTGGAAATCACTGCTGAGCATCCGACAGTGAAATCTCTCGTCATTCACACAGGAGCACTTGATGTTGTCAAGCAACAATCAGAGGTATTGAAACGGGATTTTAATGATCTGCTGAACAAAGTTCGATGTCTGAATACTGAGGTGTTTATCAGTGGACCTCTACCAACAGTTCGGCGAGGAGACGAGAGATTCAGCAGGCTGTTGATGCTAAACAGATGGCTCAAAGATACGTGTGCTGCTCAATCAGTGAACTTTATTGACAATTTCAACATTTTTTGGGAACGCAGACACCTCTTTGAGGCAGATGGATTTTGCCTTAACAAGTCAGGAGTACAGCTGTTAAGCTACAACATTTTTGATTTTTTGCGTCGGTCACCAGCAGCCCCTGCCAAGGACAAGAGGCGAGACAATCCAAAACAACAGATAAGACAGCCTTCTGGACAAAAACTACTACTGCCTGAGATAAGGAGTGACCATGAAGGACAGCACACCGATTTGTGTCCCATATACTCTGCATTATATGGGGTTGGGTTAAAGTTACGGGTACCCTATGCAGGCAAGACAATATAATATATTAATAACTTTGGTCAGCATTAGATTAAGTAATATTAGGCCTACAGGTGCATGGCATTCACAACCCTGACCCTTGCAAAAACACAACATTTAGGACTAGGCTAATTATAAGGTTACATAGGCCTACTTGACGCCGTTCTTCGTGGTAAGGCGCATGGGCTGCTCTCAGAGCTCTTCCAATTCGGCATTCCCCTGCATGTACCCCAACTGAGGACAGGTAGCCGTCATCATTTTACGGCCAAAAGTAGGTCCAGTCTGTTACACACACACACACACACACACAGTTTATCTACAGGCTACAGAAAATAGTAGCCTACATGCTTGTTTTGTCATTATTTAATATTAGGCTAATATAGGCTTTCTTACCTCATTTACTGCGCGAGAGAACGCAATTTCAAGGTCTGAGTCAGAAATTTGTCCTTTTCTCCGCATGTTATGGTTGGCAAGTAGTCTCCGGATACTGATCTCAGAGGTTCCCCGCCGGACACCCATTTCTCGCAAGTTTTCCAAGATTTCATGATATGTCTTTCCATTCACAAACATATCATGTATAAGAGGCATGTATGGCTCTAGTGAGGTCATTAGAAAATGGAAGATTCCAGTAGCGGACTGGACCATACAGTTTTGACTGGACCGTGGGAATTTCGGTTATGGTTCTCTTATGGTTACGACGTTCAGATCGGTGTGTTTGAACTCACCGAGCGACCATCGCTACATTGCGCATGCGGAGCAGGAAGATATATAAAGAAATAAGTAAATTATGTTTATTATTTCGTTTTGGTTTCATTGTTTATTATAATTTCCGTTTCGAGCTGAAAATAGGAAAACAAACACCATTATTCAATTTTTGGTGCATAAAGAAAAAACAGAAAAACGAGATATTGACTCGTTTTTTCGTTTTTCGTTTGGATGAATGAATGGAATAATCAAATGATCGGATCATACACGGACCATCCTGGATTTCTTTATCCTAGTTTTGTGCAATACCCCCCGGTGACCAACGATGAGAAAATTGATAAACATGAATAGGCAACGTAACGTAATTCCGCACATTGTAATCAAAACAATACACATACGAGTGTGGAGTACTAAAATTTGTTTATGTTTATTCAATCGCTATCAGCTATCAATCGGTCAGGGTACTAAAGTATAATCCGTTTTTCTGTCAAAACCAAAATACGAAAAAACGGAAACAGTGCCCTCTTTTCCTTTTTTCGTTTTAAACCAAAAACGGAAAAACGGTTTTTGCTCTCAGCATCAAAAAACGAAAAAACGAAAAAAACAAAATCAAATAACGACCCAAATTTGGTTTTTGCAAATTCCTTGTTTCGTTTTTTGGTTCTCATTTATTAATATGATGGCGGACAGACCGGAAGCGGAAGTGACCTGTAGCAACTTCAAAATAAAAGTAGCGTGCTAACTTATTATCATGCATAATAAAGTAAAAAAACGTATTATCATACACTATTATAGGCAGTGTTGTGCTAGTTCCTGAAAAATAGTAACTAGTTACAGTTACTAGTTACTTTGTAAAAAAGTTTTTAAAAAGTAACTCAGTTAGTAACTCAGCGCGCAATAGTAACACACCGCGGACCTACGACCGGCGCGCGCGCGGGGGGGGGGGGGGTGCGCGCAATAGTAACACACCACGGACCTATGACCGGCGGGCGGACCTGTGACCGGCGGGGGTGTCTCAAAAAGGAGGACAAATACACGTCTGGCTTGATGCTGCACCGGACGCCAGACAGGGCATTGAAAAACCGGACAGTCCGGCTTTATTGATCGGGAACTGTGTGCCGTTGTAAAACCTCACCAAAAGGAACTGAGTAACGCAGCGTTTGGTAACGGGAACGGAGTTACTGAATTTTAAAAAACAACGCGTTACTGAAAAAAGTAACAGCGTTACTAATAACCGTTACTACCCAACACTGATTATAGGCTACTGTTCTCTTTCTACACCCATGTATGGTTCACATTTATTTTAGTAAAGTGAAACTATAACAGCTGGTTGTTTGGGAAAACGTGATACATAATTATTATTATTTTAGCTGAGTGTGTGAATGCACATTGTGGAAAACTTTTACCCGAATTACATTCCCTGTCTAAACAAAGAGCATCTATAGTCACCAGCAGAGGTCCCCATCACGCACAGTCAAGACTGACATGGTGAAATATGTAAAGTAAATCATGTGTAAATACAGCGCATCTAAAAAGTATTCAGAGCCCTTCATTTATTCCACATTTTGTTGTGTTATAGACTTAATTTAAATCAATAGTATAGCATTAATACTTTTTCTAATAAATCAAAACACAATAACCCTTGTCTTGTGAAAATGTAGGAGAATTAAAAAACGTAATCATTAGATTTACATAAGAACTGATAAAGTAGCTAATTTATTGTTTTTTAGCTGCATATCCTTTGCATGTCATGATTTCCTTGTGTGACACATTCACATCAATCGGATATAAAATAACTTAGGCAGCTGACAACCCAGTACTGTGGAATTACAGTTGCCTGATGGCCAAATCAGACATATACATGAACACAGACGGCTTACGTCAGTGTAAGTAGGCTCTTCTTGATTGTGCGTGATGGGGAACTCTGCTGGTGACTTTATAGATGCTCTATGTTTAGGCAGGGAATGTAATTCAGGTAAAAGTTTTCCACAATGTGCATTCACACACTCAGCTAAAATAATAATAATTATGTATCACATTCTCCCTAACAACCAGCTGTTATAGTTTCACTTGACTAAAATAAATGTGAACGATACATGGGTGTAGAAAGAGAACGGTAGCCTATAATAGCGTATGATAATAAGGTTTTTTTTTAGTTTTTTTTTACCTTTATTAGGCTATGCATGATAGCCAGTTAGTAGTGGTGCAACGGGTCACGGATTACCCGTGATCCGTACGGATCAACCCTCACGGGTCGGGACGGACGTGATCCGCGGATCAGCTGACAAATAATAGTTGCGCGTTCACATCAAGCCGGACGCGTATTTGTCCTCCTTTTTGAGAGCGCAATAGTAACACACCGCGCACCCCCCCCCGTCGGCCGGAGTGTTACAATCGCGCGCGCGCACCCCCCCCCCCCCCCCCCCCCCCCCGGTCGCCGCCGGTCGTAGGTCCGCGGTGTGTTACTATTGCGCGCACCCCACCCCGTCGGCCGGAGTGTTACAATCGCGCGCGCGCACCCCCCCCCCCCCGGTCGCCGCCGGTCGTAGGTCCGCGGTGTGTTACTAATGCGCGCACCCCCCGTCAACAATCGCGAACCCCCCCCTCCCCGTCAACAATCGCGAACACCCCCCCCCCCCCCCTGTGGCACCAGAATGGCCTACGAACACGGCAACACCTCGAGCATGGCCAGTCACGTGAAGCGACATCGTCCTGGCGAGTCGGGAGTTAAAAAAAAAAGACGCGCAGCAACTGCTTCTCCCCGATGCATTTAAGCAGTGCTTTATTATTATATTATTATTATTTTATATTTTACTATGCTTAGGAAGCAGGATTATTATTTTGTTTTTACACATGTTACGCCTGTTGTTCACTGTTGAATGTTAAAAATAAAACCAAAAAGCAATTGAAAGCTAAGTCACATTTGTCACATTTTTTTTTTTTTTTTAATGACCCGACCCGTGACCCGTGACTCAAAAACCGTGACCCGATCCGACCCGTGAGTGTTGTGATCCGTTGCACCCCTACCAGTTAGCACACTACTTTTATTTTGAAGTTGCTACAGGTCACTTCCGCTTCTGGTCTGTCCACCCTCATATTAATAAATGAAAACCAAAAAACGAAACAAGGAATTTGCAAAAACCAAATTTGGGTCGTTTTTTTCGTTTTTTGACGCTGACAGCAAAAACCGTTTTTCCGTTTTTGGTTTAAAACGAAAAAAGGAAAAGAGGGCACTGTTTCCGTTTTTTCGTATTTTGGTTTTGACAGAAAAACGGATTATACTTTAGTACCCTGACCTCAATCGTCAACTAACGTTAAAGTTAGGTATCTAGCTAGGCTAACGTCTAACCTCAACGGTCAGGGTACTAAAGTATAATCCGTTTTTCTGTCAAAACCAAAATACGAAAAAACGGAAACAGTGCCCTCTTTTCCTTTTTTCGTTTTAAACCAAAAACGGAAAAACGGTTTTTGCTCTCAGCATCAAAAAACGAAAAAAACAAAATCAAATAACGACCCAAATTTGGTTTTTGCAAATTCCTTGTTTCTTTTTTGGTTCTCATTTATTAATATGACGGCGGACAGACCGGAAGCGGAAGTGACCTGTAGCAACTTCAAAATAAAAGTAGCGTGCTAACTTATTATCATGCATAATAAAGTTTAAAAAAAAACGTATTATCATACACTATTATAGGCAGTGTTGTGCTAGTTACTGAAAAATAGTAACTAGTTACAGTTACTAGTTACTTTGTAAAAAAGTTTTAAAAAAGTAACTCAGTTAGTAACTCAGCGCGCAATAGTAACACACCACGGACCTATGACCGGCGGGCGGACCTGTGACCGGCAGGGGTGTCTCAAAAAGGAGGACAAATACGCGTCTGGCTTGATGCTGCACCGGACGCCAGACAGGGCATTGAAAAACCGGACAGTCCGGCTTTATTGATCGGGAACTGTGTGCCGTTGTAAAACCTCACCAAAAGGAACTGAGTAACGCAGCGTTTGGTAACGGGAACGGAGTTACTGAATTTTAAAAAACAACGCGTTACCTTGCGCGTTACTGAAAAAAGTAACGGCGTTACTAATAACCGTTACTACCCAACACTGATTATAGGCTACCGTTCTCTTTCTACACCCATGTATGGTTCACATTTATTTTAGTAAAGTGAAACTATAACAGCTGGTTGTTTGGGAAAACGTGATACATAATTATTATTATTTTAGCTGAGTGTGTGAATGCACATTGTGGAAAACTTTTACCCGAATTACATTCCCTGTCTAAACAAAGAGCATCTATAAAGTTACCAGCAGAGTTCCCCATCACGCACAGTCAAGACTGACATGGTGAAATATGTAAAGTAAATCATGTGTAAATACAGCGCATCTAAAAAGTATTCAGAGCCCTTAATTTATTCCACATTTTGTTGTGTTATAGACTTAATTTAAATCAATAGTATAGCATTAATACTTTTTCTAATGAATCAAAACATAATAACCCTTGTCTTGTGAAAATGTAGGAGAATTAAAAAACGTAATCATTAGATTTACATAAGAACTGATAAAGTAGCTAATTTATTGTTTTTTAGCTGCATATCCTTTGATTTCCTTGTGTGACACATTCACATCAATCGGATATAAAATAACTTAGGCAGCTGACAACCCAGTAGGCCTACTGTGGAATTACAGTTGCCTGATGGCCAAATCAGACATATACACGGACACAGACGGCTTACGTCAGTGTAAGTAGGCTCTTCTTGATTGTGCGTGATGGGGACCTCTGCTGGTCAGGGTACTAAGTATAATCCGTTTTTCTGTCAAAACCAAAATACGAAAAAACGGAAACAGTGCCCTCTTTTCCTTTTTTCGTTTTAAACCAAAAACGGACAAACGGTTTTTGCTCTCAGCATCAAAAAACGAAAAAACGAAAAAAACAAAATCAAATAATGACCCAAATTTGGTTTTTGCAAATTCCTTGTTTCGTTTTTTGGTTCTCATTTATTAATATGACGGCGGACAGACCGGAAGCGGAAGTGACCTGTAGCAACTTCAAAATAAAAGTAGCGTGCTAACTTATTATCATGCATAATAAAGTTTTTAAAAAAACGTATTATCATACACTATTATAGGCAGTGTTGTGCTAGTTACTGAAAAATAGTAACTAGTTACAGTTACTAGTTACTTTGTAAAAAAGTTTTAAAAAAGTAACTCAGTTAGTAACTCAGCGCGCAATAGTAACACACCGCGGACCTACGACCGGCGGGGGGGGGGTGCGCGCAATAGTAACACACCACGGACCTATGACCGGCGGGCGGACCTGTGACCGGCGGGGGTGTCTCAAAAAGGAGGACAAATACGCGTCTGGCTTGATGCTGCGCCGGACGCCAGACAGGGCATTGAAAAACCGGACAGTCTGGCTTTATTGATCGGGAACTGTGTGCCGTTGTAAAACCTCACCAAAAGGAATGGAGTAACGCAGCGTTTGGTAACAGGAACGGAGTTACTGAATTTTAAAAAACAACGCGTTACCTTACACGTTACTGAAAAAAGTAACGGCGTTACTAATAACCGTTACTACCCAACACTGATTATAGGCTACCGTTCTCTTTCTACACCCATGTATGGTTCACATTTATTTTAGTCAAGTGAAACTATAACAGCTGGTTGTTTGGGAGAACATGATACATAATTATTATTATTTTAGCTGAGTGTGTGAATGCACATTGTGGAAAACTTTTACCCGAATTACATTCCCTGTCTAAAGAAAGAGCATCTATAGTCACCAGCAGAGGTCCCCATCACGCACAGTCAAGACTGACATGGTGAAATATGTAAAGTAAATCATGTGTAAATACAGCGCATCTAAAAAGTATTCAGAGCCCTTCATTTATTCCACATTTTGTTGTGTTATAGACTTAATTTAAATCAATAGTATAGCATTAATACTTTTTCTAATAAATCAAAACACAATAACCCTTGTCTTGTGAAAATGTAGGAGAATTAAAAAACGTAATCATTAGATTTACATAAGAACTGATAAAGTAGCTAATTTATTGTTTTTTAGCTGCATATCCTTTGCATGTCATGATTTCCTTGTGTGACACATTCACATCAATCGGATATAAAATAACTTAGGCAGCTGACAACCCAGTACTGTGGAATTACAGTTGCCTGATGGCCAAATCAGACATATACACGAACACAGACGGCTTACGTCAGTGTAAGTAGGCTCGTCTTGATTGTGCGTGATGGGGAACTCTGCTGGTGACTTTATAGATGCTCTATGTTTAGGCAGGGAATGTAATTCGGGTAAAAGTTTTCCACAATGTGCATTCACACACTCAGCTAAAATAATAATAATTATGTATCACATTCTCCCTAACAACCAGCTGTTATAGTTTCACTTGACTAAAATAAATGTGAACGATACATGGGTGTAGAAAGAGAACGGTAGCCTATAATAGCGTATGATAATAAGGTTTTTTTTAAGTTTTTTTTAAACTTTATTAGGCTATGCATGATAGCCAGTTAGCACACTACTTTTATTTTGAAGTTGCTACAGGTCACTTCCGCTTCCGGTCTGTCCGCCGTCATATTAATAAATGAAAACCAAAAAACGAAAAAAGGAATTTGCAAAAACCAAATTTGGGTCGTTATTTGATTTTGTTTTTTTCGTTTTTTCGTTTTTTGACGCTGAGAGCAAAAACCGTTTTTCCGTGTTTGGTTTAAAACGAAAAAAGGAAAAGAGGGCACTGTTTCCGTTTTTTCGTATTTTGGTTTTGACAGAAAAACGGATTATACTTTAGTACCCTGACCCGCACTGGAACCATACGTTAATTAAAGACTTATTTGAAACTGGCAAGACGCATGCAGAGATTTCCACCATGCTGCAGCAGATGCATCCAGCGATGCTCTGAAATGAGTGTTGGAAGATTCTGTGTTCAACACGACCATAAGTGAAAAACACATGTATCGGACAAAGAGATGGAGAGGGCTGTGATTGGATCAATATAAGTCAATATAAATATAAGACTTCCTGGTCACACAAATCGGAGAAATTAAATATCAAAATCAAGTTCGGAACGTGGGTCAGGGTACTAAAGTATAATCCGTTTTTCTGTCAAAACCAAAATACGAAAAAACGGAAACAGTGCCCTCTTTTCCTTTTTTCGTTTTAAACCAAACACGGAAAAACGGTTTTTGCTCTCAGCGTCAAAAAACGAAAAAACGAAAAAAACAAAATCAAATAACGACCCAAATTTGGTTTTTGCAAATTCCTTTTTTCGTTTTTTGGTTTTCATTTATTAATATGACGGCGGACAGACCGGAAGCGGAAGTGACCTGTAGCAACTTCAAAATAAAAGTAGTGTGCTAACTGGCTATCATGCATAGCCTAATAAAGTTTAAAAAAAACCTAAAAAAAACCTTATTATCATACGCTATTATAGGCTACCGTTCTCTTTCTACACCCATGTATCGTTCACATTTATTTTAGTCAAGTGAAACTATAACAGCTGGTTGTTAGGGAGAATGTGATACATAATTATTATTATTTTAGCTGAGTGTGTGAATGCACATTGTGGAAAACTTTTACCCGAATTACATTCCCTGCCTAAACATAGAGCATCTATAAAGTCACCAGCAGAGTTCCCCATCACGCACAATCAAGACGAGCCTACTTACACTGACGTAAGCCGTCTGTGTTCGTGTATATGTCTGATTTGGCCATCAGGCAACTGTAATTCCACAGTACTGGGTTGTCAGCTGCCTAAGTTATTTTATATCCGATTGATGTGAATGTGTCACACAAGGAAATCATGACATGCAAAGGATATGCTGCTAAAAAACAATAAATTAGCTACTTTATCAGTTCTTATGTAAATCTAATGATTACGTTTTTTAATTCTCCTACATTTTCACAAGACAAGGGTTATTGTGTTTTGATTTATTAGAAAAAGTATTAATGCTATACTATTGATTTAAATTAAGTCTATAACACAACAAAATGTGGAATAAATGAAGGGCTCTGAATACTTTTTAGATGCGCTGTATTTACACATGATTTACTTTACATATTTCACCATGTCAGTCTTGACTGTGCGTGATGGGGACCTCTGCTGGTGACTATAGATGCTCTTTCTTTAGACAGGGAATGTAATTCGGGTAAAAGTTTTCCACAATGTGCATTCACACACTCAGCTAAAATAATAATAATTATGTATCACATTCTCCCTAACAACCAGCTGTTATAGTTTCACTTGACTAAAATAAATGTGAACGATACATGGGTGTAGAAAGAGAACGGTAGCCTATAATAGCGTATGATGATAAGGTTTTTTTTAGGTTTTTTTTAAACTTTATTAGGCTATGCATGATAGCCAGTTAGCACACTACTTTTATTTTGAAGTTGCTACAGGTCACTTCCGCTTCCGGTCTGTCCGCCCTCATATTAATAAATGAAAACCAAAAAACGAAAAAAGGAATTTGCAAAAACCAAATTTGGGTCGTTATTTGATTTTGTTTTTTTCGTTTTTTCGTTTTTTGACGCTGAGAGCAAAAACCGTTTTTCCGTGTTTGGTTTAAAACGAAAAAAGGAAAAGAGGGCACTGTTTCCGTTTTTTCGTATTTTGGTTTTGACAGAAAAACGGATTATACTTTAGTACCCTGACCAACGTGGCCCAGTTTTTTCATTTCCTATTTTTGATCTGACCATAACATCGAAAGTACAAAAAACAAACCGTTATTTGTTTTTTGGTATCAGATTCTTAAACGAATAAGGCAATAACAAATCGTTTTTTCATTTTCCGATTTTGGATTCTCAATTGAATATAAAAAGAACGAATGATACACGGATTGATTTAGACATCACAACTTTTCTTTTTTTGTATTCCACTGAGAATTAACCAATTCTATTTTTTTGTTGCCATTTTTTATTGAAATCAGAAAAGTGTACAAACGTTTGATTGTGTTGTCATTCATGATTCAGAAGTATGAACCAATAGAAATGTAGTGTTTAAAAACTACAGATTATTATGTTTTAAAATTAATCCTCCACACATGATCAACATAACTGCATCCGTTAACAATTTTACAGCATTAAACTTATGAAACACATTGAGGAGAAAACAGACATTGAACAAAACAGTGTTATCTAATCATTTATAACGGGTTATATTTTATAATAGGCAGGGATATTTTCTCAATTAATTTCTCCTTGTTAAATGACAAATGGTGAACAGTAAGACATTAATGCAGTTCCCTCAGATCTCACATAGTAGAGATTCTCATTCAGGAAATACCGTTAGTTGTTATGGTTGTTTATTCATATTGTCATCAAAGGAAGGTCCTACTCTGTTTGATTGACAGGTGAGATGATCAGGGGGGCGGAGTTACTACTACCTTTATATTTAGAGTAACCTGGATCGAGGATTGGATAGAGAGGCTCACGAAAGGTGCAGCCAGTAGCAGAGTAGATATGAACCCTGGCTTCCACATCATAGAAGGAGACCAGACCCTCATCATAATCAACAAACACCCCCAACTTCTGGAGCTCAGCTCTCAGAGGGAGAAGGACATCAGAGTTATCACTGAATACCAACTTATCCTTGGTGAAGTAAATATTCCAGTAGCCTTTCTCTGGGGTCACTTTGAGGAAACCTTTCCTGTCGATGGACTCTCTGGCCACTCCTAAAAGCCATTGAGTCTTGTTTTTAACCTGGACCTCAAAGTAAAATCTCCCTGAGGAGAAGCTCTGCCTTGTGAGAACATATAGATAGTATTTAAATCTCTTATGGTTGTCTGGGAGATTCTTCTCTACTCTTCCATCATGTACTTGTTTCCCATCCTCAGACAGGATGAGACGGGGATGAGCTGTATCAGGATCCAGAGTCACATCTACTTCATACTGCTGGACCATCTTCAGTTCAGCAGCACGCAGCTTCTTCATCTCCATGTTCAGCGTCTCCTCCAGCTGATCCAGGGATCTCCCCAAGCTCCCAATGTATGGCGGAGGACGGACCTCCACCGTGGTCCAGTCCCTGGTGTGTGGAGGATTCTTCAGGGAACTGAAGGTCTGGAGGAGGGGGAGGTGGTCTTCAGTGTGTGAGAGCTGCTTCACCTCTGAGCGTCTATTGGTCAGCTCTTCTATTTCCTGCTCCAGCTCTTTGATGAGGCCTTCAGCTTGTTTCTCTGTGGATTTCAGTTTCTCTTTAACCGTTTGGTTGAAATCATCTCGCCACTTTTCAATGGAGCTCATCAGAGCAGTGAGGACCTGCTCAGCGTCGGCTATCTGTCTGTCTGCGTCTGCTTTGCTGCGGTCTACTGTGTCTTTGATCTCTTTAATCTTTCTTTTTCTCTCCTGGATCATCTGCTGAACTTCAGACTCTATCTTCCCCAGCTGGGCGGTCTTAACTTCATATTCCTCCTCTAGAGGTACAACAGGATGGGACCTGTGGTCACCGTCTGTGCAGAACTGACACACACACACCTGGTCAGTCTGGCAGAACAGCTCCAGGAGTTGGTTGTGTTTCTTACACATCCTGTCTTCCAGACGGTCCATAGGCTCGACCAGCAGATGTTTCTTCAGGCCTGCGACTCTCTGATGTGGCTCCAGGTGGGTGTGGCAGTAAGAGGTAAGACACATGAGGCAGAACTTCACAGCCTTCAGCTGGGTCCCAGTACAGACGTCACAGGGAACTTCTCCTGGTTCAACACAAGGCTGCTCTTTGACTCGTACGGACCGTCTAAACTGATCCACCATCTCTGATATGAAGGTATTGACTCGTAGATCAGGTCTTGTGTGGAAAAGCTCGTTGCAAACGGGACATTTGTACTGGACTTGGTCATCCCACAACTTTGTAATACAGGTTCTGCAGAAGTTGTGTCCACATTGTGTGGAAACTGGGCTGTTGAACACATCCAGACAGATGGAGCAGGAAAAGTTGTCCTCAGACCAGGAAGTGTTAGCAGAGGCCATTCCTAGACACAGACCACAAGGTTTATGTGTTGAGCAACTCCATTATGTTTCTAACTCCTCAACTTCTCTCATAGTTGTGCTGTTTTACTCACCTTGTTGTGGTTTCTGTCTGCCAGAATACTTCTTTCTTCCAAAATGCGTTTTCTGTCTCTCCTCCACGTCGAGTGGCTTTGGTTCCTGTCCACACTAAGTTTCGTTTCCTGAACATGACGTCATCCCCTCTCCTCCCCTCTCCTCCCGCGACACGTGGCTCCGCCCCCGCATCTCGTGCGCTGTGTGTGTGTGTGTGTGTGTGTGTGTGTGCGTGCGCACAACGAGAGACGTGGTGGTGATTAGTGGTGGCGATACTTTTTATTCAGCCCCGATCCGATATTCAACCCAACAAATAAAGAAAGAGACTATAGAGTTGTTTTACTGGCGCCGAGCTCGCGGTGGGAACTCGCCCCGGTGCGCATGCGCGGTCCGCGTGACTAGACAGTAACGGTCCGTCCGTCCGTAGCGCTCCGGGTTTAACCGACGGTTTAACCGACGCTGTGTCTCCTCCTGACTGAAAGTGAGACGGCTTGCGGTCTCGCCGTCTCTCCCCGCGGTTTACTGACGGTAGTTTGTCTGTTAGTCGGCTACAGCCTCCCTACTGACGCCTATGGTGAGCACAGAGACGGACGCACTGACCATCAGGGGCTTTTTAAAACCACTGACACAATAAAACGAGCCGTTCAGTGGTGGAGAGGAGGAGAGGAGAGTCAGTGTCCTGGTAAGAGATGAGGACACCTCTATACACGACGCCATGTTTTCTGACCTCCATAATGTTAGCTTGGAGAGTAAAGTCATGAGGCAACATGGGATCAATGGAGAGTAGAAATGTCCTCTCTGACTGCAGCCGGATAATAACAACAGCATGACTTGCAGAGCCACGAGAGCACAGATTGGAAATTACAATTCACTTTTTAAAACATGAAACTCAACTTACTGACTGGTATAATCCTGTGTGTGTGTGTGTGTGTGTGTGTGTGAGGCAGTCAGATACTAACACGTGTGGGGAATCATTACATGTAGTCACTGTGACCTTTGTGTAGCAACACATGTTAGCTTGATGTATGGCAGGGATTAACAGTCTTTTACTGGCTCATCAGCTACAAACCTGTGCTGTTGTTCGGTGATTTTAATCCTAAAATCAATCTCAAAATGTGTTAAAATGGGGGATTTAGGCATCACAACTTTTCTTTTTTTGTATTCCACTGAGAATTAACCAATTCTATTTTTTTGTTGCTATTTTTTATTGAAATCAGAAAAGTGTACAAACATTTGATTGTGTTGTCATTCATGATTCAGAAGTATAAACCAATAGAAATGTAGTGTTTAAAAACTACAGATTATTATGTTTTAAAATTAATCCTCCACACATGATCAACATAACTGCATCTGTTAACAATTTTACAGCATTAAACTTATGAAACACATTGAGGAGAAAACAGACATTGAACAATACAGTGTTATCTAATCATTTATAACGGGTTATATTTTATAATAGGCAGGGATATTTTCTCAATTAATTTCTCCTTGTTAAATGACAAATGGTGAACAGTAAGACATTAATGCAGTTCCCTCAGATCCCACATAGTAGAGATTCTCATTCAGGAAATACCGTTAGTTGTTATGGTTGTTTATTCATATTGTCATCAAAGGAAGGTCCTACTCTGTTTGATTGACAGGTGAGATGATCAGGGGGGCGGAGTTAATACCACCATGAAGTAAACCTGGACAGAGGATTGGATAGAGAGGCTCACGAAAGGTGCAGCCAGTAGCAGAGTAGATATGAACCCTGGCTTCCACATCATAGAAGGAGACCAGACCCTCATCATAATCAACAAACACCCCCACCTTCTGGAGCTCAGCTCTCAGAGGGAGAAGGACATCAGGATCAGCGTTATCAATAAATACCAACTCATCATTGGTGAAGTAAATAATCCAATAGCCTTCCTCTGGGGTCACTATGAGGTCACCTTTCCTGCCGATGGACTCTCTGGCCACTCCTAAAAGCCATTGAGTCTTGTTTTTAACTTGGACCTCAAAGTAAAATCTCCCTGAGGAGAAGCTCTGCCTTGTGAGTACAAATATATGCGTTGTAAATCTCTTACGGTTGCGTGGGAGATTCTTCTCTACATCTCCATGATGTACTTGTTTCCCATCCTTAGACAGGATGAGACGGGGATGAGCTGTATCAGGATCCAGAGTCACATCTACTTCATACTGCTGGACCATCTTCAGTTCATCCCACAGCTTCTTCCTCTCCATGTTCAGCGTCTCCTCCAGCTGATCCAGGGATCTCCTCAAGCTTCCAATGTATGGCGGAGGACCGACCTCCACCGTGGTCCAGTCCCTGGTGTGTGGAGGATTCTTCAGGGAACTGAAGGTCTGGAGGAGGTGGAGGTGGTCTTCAGTGTGTGAGAGCTGCTTCACCTCTGAGCGTCTATTGGTCAGCTCTTCTATTTCCTGCTCCAGCTCTTTGATGAGGCCTTCAGCTTGTTTCTCTGTGGATTTCAGTTTCTCTTTAACCGTTTGGTTGAAATCATCTCGCCACTTTTCAATCGAGCTCATCAGAGCAGTGAGGACCTGCTCAGCGTCGGCTATCTGTCTTTCTGCGTCTGCTTTGCTGCGGTCTACTGTGTCGTTGATCTCTTTAATCTTTCTTTTTCTCTCCTGGATCATCTGCTGAACTTCAGACGCCATCTTCCCCAGCTGGGCGGTCTTCACGTCATATTCCTCCTCTAGAGGTACAACAGGATGGGACCTGTGGTCACCGTCTGTGCACAACTGACACACACACACCTGGTCAGTCTGGCAGAACAGCTCCAGGAGTTGGTTGTGTTTCTTACACATCCTGTCTTCCAGACGGTCCATAGGCTCGACCAGCAGATGTTTCTTCAGGCCTGCGACTCTCTGATGTGGCTCCAGGTGGGTGTGGCAGTAAGAGGTAAGACACATGAGGCAGAACTTCACAGCCTTCAGCTGGGTCCCAGTACAGACGTCACAGGGAACTTCTCCTGGTTCAACACTAGGCTGCTCTTTGACTCGTACGGACCGTCTAAACTGATCCACCATCTCTGATAAGAGGGTATTGACTCGTAGATCAGGTTTCGTGTGGAAAAGCTCGTTGCAAACGGGACATTTGTACTGGACTTGGTCATCCCAGAACTTTGTAATACAGGTTCTGCAGAAGTTGTGTCCACAAGGTGTGGAAACTGGGCTGTTGAACACATCCAGACAGATGGAGCAGGAAAAGTTGTCCTCAGACCAGGAAGTGTTAGCAGAGGCCATTCCTAGACACAGACCACAAGGTTTATGTGTTGAGCAACTCCATTATGTTTCTAACTCCTCAACTTCTCTCATAGTTGTGCTGTTTTACTCACCTTGTTGTGGGTTTTGTCTGCCAGACTATTTCTTTCTTCCAAAATGCGTTTACTGTTTCTCCTCCACGTCGAGCGGCTTTGGTTCCTGTGAATACTAACTCGTTTCCTGAACATGACGTCATCCCCTCTCCTCCCCCTCTCCTCCCACGACACGTGGCTCCGCCCCCCATCTCATGCACTGTGTGTGTGTGTGTGCACTAGCGGCACCAGGAATTTGATTGTGGGTGGGCCTCCAGAAAACTGGATGGGCCAGTTAAAATAAGCCAAAAAAAACCAAACCGGTTCCTAAGGAAGCCGAGTACGGGTTGTGGTTGCTCATACATTTTTTAGGCCTGTTTTCTTGTGATAACGACATTGGCTGGCTGTAATAACGAATTACAGCCAGCCAATGTATTTAACAACAACATTCAAACACATTTAAAATATCTGACATCTTCCATCTCTACGGTTGCAGTGCTGCGTCTCAATATAATCTGTAAATGTGTAACGATTTTTATCAGATGACGGATTAAAAAAATGCATACGATAAATACAGACTTGGTGTGCAAAGACCTTCAGGTGAATAACTTCAAATCAACTTCAACAAATGTCCTTAAGTTGTGTTGTGATGCTGTAGCATCTGATGTCCACTAGAGGGAGACACACACACACACACACACATATATATATATATATATATATATATATATATATATATATATATATATATATATATATATATAGTACTGAGAATTAACCAATTCTATTTTTTTGCTGCCATATTTTATTGAAATCAGAAAAGTGTACAAACATTTGATTGTGTTGTCATTCATGATTCAGAAGTATAAACCAATAGAAATGCAGTGTTTAAAAACTACAGATTATTATGTTTTAAAATTAATCCTCCACACATGATCAACATAACTGCATCCGTTAACAATTTTACAGCATTAAACTTATGAAACACATTGAGGAGAAAACAGACATTGAACAATACAGTGTTATCTAATCATTTATAACGGGTTATATTTTATAATAGGCAGGGATATTTTCTCAATTAATTTCTCCTTGTTAAATGACAAATGGTGAACAGTAAGACATTAATGCAGTTCCCTCAGATCTCACATAGTAGAGATTCTCATTCAGGAAATACCGTTAGTTGTTATGGTTGTTTATTCATATTGTCATCAAAGGAAGGTCCTACTCTGTTTGATTGACAGGTGAGATGATCAGGGGGGCGGAGTTAATACCACCATGAAGTGAACCTGGACAGAGGATTGGATAGAGAGGCTCACGAAAGGTGCAGCCAGTAGCAGAGTAGATATGAACCCTGGCTTCCACATCATAGAAGGAGACCAGACCCTCATCATAATCAACAAACACCCCCACCTTCTGGAGCTCAGCTCTCAGAGGGAGAAGGACATTAGACTTATCATTAAATACCAACTGATCCTTGTTGAAGTTAATAGTCCAGTAGCCTTTCTCTGGGGTCACTATGAGGGGACCTTTCCTGCCGATGGACTCTCTGGCCACTCCTAACCACCATCCAGTCTTGTTTTTAACCTGGACCTCGAAGTAAAATCTCCCTGAGGAGAAGCTCTGCCTTGTGAGAACAGATAATCCCAATGTAAATCTCTTACGGTTGCGTGGGAGATTCTTCTTTACATCTCCATGATGTACTTGTTTCCCATCCTCAGACAGGATGAGATAGGGTTGAGCTGTATCAGGATCCAGAGTCACATCTACTTCATACTGCTGGACCCTCTTCAGTTCAGCATCATCACGCAGCTTCTTCATCTCCATGTTCATCGTCTCCTCCAGCTGATCCAGGGATCTCCCTAAGCTCCCAATGTATGGCGGAGGACCGACCTCCACCTTCGTCCAGTCCCTGGTGTGTGGAGGATTCTTCAGGGAACTGAAGGTCTGGAGGAGGTGGAGGTGGTCTTCAGTGTGTGAGAGCTGCTTCACCTCTGAGCGTCTATTGGTCAGCTCTTCTATTTCCTGCTCCAGCTCTTTGATGAGGCCTTCAGCTTGTTTCTCTGTGGATTTCAGTTTCTCTTTAACCGTTTGGTTGAAATCATCTCGCCACTTTTCAATGGAGCTCATCAGAGCAGTGAGGACCTGCTCAGCGTCGGCTATCTGTCTGTCTGCGTCTGCTTTGCTGCGGTCTACTGTGTCTTTGATCTCTTTAATCTTTCTTTTTCTCTCCTGGATCATCTGCTGAACTTCAAACTCGATCTTCCCCAGCTGGGCGGTCTTAACTTCATATTCCTCCTCTAGAGGTACAACAGGATGGGACCTGTGGTCACAGTCTGTGCACAACTGACACACACACACCTGGTCAGTCTGGCAGAACAGCTCCAGGAGTTGGTTGTGTTTCTTACACATCCTGTCTTCCAGACGGTCCATAGGCTCGACCAGCAGATGTTTCTTCAGGCCTGCGACTCTCTGATGTGGCTCCAGGTGGGTGTGGCAGTAAGAGGTAAGACACATGAGGCAGAACTTCACAGCCTTCAGCTGGGTCCCAATACAGATGTCACAGGGAACTTCTCCTGATTCAACACAAGGTTGCTCTTTGACTCGTACGGACCGTCTAAACTGATCCACCATCTCTGATAAAAGGGTATTGACTCGTAGATCAGGTCTTGTGTGGAAAAGCTCGTTGCAAACGGGACATTTGTACTGGACTTGGTCGTCCCACAACTTTGTAATACAGGTTCTGCAGAAGTTGTGTCCACAAGGTGTGGAAACTGGGCTGTTGAACACATCCAGACAGATGGAGCAGGAAAAGTTGTCCTCAGACCAGGAAGTGTTAGCAGAGGCCATTCCTAGACACAGACCACAAGGTTTATGTGTTGAGCAACTCCATTATGTTTCTAACTCCTCAACTTCTCTCATAGTTGTGCTGTTTTACTCACCTTGTTGTGGTTTCTGTCTGCCAGACTATTTCTTTCTTCCAAAATGCGTTTTCTGTCTCTCCTCCACGTCGAGTGGCTTTGGTTCCTGTCCACACTAAGTTTCGTTTCCTGAACATGACGTCATCCCCTCTCCTCCCGCTCTCCTCCCACGACACGTGGCTCCGCCCCCCCGCATCTCGTGCGCTGTGTGTGTGTGTGTGTGTGTGTGTGTGCGCACAACGAGAGACGTGGTGGTGATTAGTGGTGGCGATACTTTTTATTCAGCCCCGATCCGATATTCAACCCAACAAATAAAGAAAGAGACTAAAGAGTTGTTTTACTGGCGCCGAGCTCGCGGTGGGAACTCGCCCCGGTGCGCATGCGCGGTCCGCGTGACTAGACCGTAACGGTCGGTCCGTCCGTAGCGCTCCGGGTTTAACCGACGGTTTAACCGACGCTGTGTCTCCTCCTGACTGAAAGTGAGACGGCTTGCGGTCTCGCCGTCTCTCCCCGCGGTTTACTGACGGTAGTTTGTCTGTTAGTCGGCTACAGCCTCCCTACTGACGCCTATGGTGAGCACAGAGACGGACGCACTGACCATCAGGGGCTTTTTAAAACCACTGACACAATAAAACGAGCCGTTCAGTGGTGGAGAGGAGGAGAGGAGAGTCAGTGTCCTGGTAAGAGATGAGGACACCTCTATACACGACGCCATGTTTTCTGACCTCCATAATGTTAGCTTGGAGAGTAAAGTCATGAGGCAACATGGGATCAATGGAGAGTAGAAATGTCCTCTCTGACTGCAGCCGGATAATAACAACAGCATGACTTGCAGAGCCACGAGAGCACAGATTGGAAATTACAATTCACTTTTTAAAACATGAAACTCAACTTACTGACTAGTATAATCCTGTGTGTGTGTGTGTGTGTGTGTGTGTGTGTGGCAGTCAGATACTAACACGTGTGGGGAATCATTACATGTAGTCACTGTGACCTTTGTGTAGCAACACATGTTAGCTTGATGTATGGCAGGGATTAACAGTCTTTTACTGGCTCATCAGCTACAAACCTGTGCTGTTGTTCGGTGATTTTAATCCTAAAATCAATCTCAAAATGTGTTAAAATGGGGGATTTAGGCATCACAACTTTTCTTTTTTTGTATTCCACTGAGAATTAACCAATTCTATTTTTTTGTTGCTATTTTTTATTGAAATCAGAAAAGTGTACAAACATTTGATTGTGTTGTCATTCATGATTCAGAAGTATAAACCAATAGAAATGTAGTGTTTAAAAACTACAGATTATTATGTTTTAAAATTAATCCTCCACACATGATCAACATAACTGCATCTGTTAACAATTTTACAGCATTAAACTTATGAAACACATTGAGGAGAAAACAGACATTGAACAATACAGTGTTATCTAATCATTTATAACGGGTTATATTTTATAATAGGCAGGGATATTTTCTCAATTAATTTCTCCTTGTTAAATGACAAATGGTGAACAGTAAGACATTAATGCAGTTCCCTCAGATCCCACATAGTAGAGATTCTCATTCAGGAAATACCGTTAGTTGTTATGGTTGTTTATTCATATTGTCCATCAAAGGAAGGTCCTACTCTGTTTGATTGACAGGTGAGATGATCAGGGGGGCGGAGTTAATACCACCATGAAGTAAACCTGGACAGAGGATTGGATAGAGAGGCTCACGAAAGGTGCAGCCAGTAGCAGAGTAGATATGAACCCTGGCTTCCACATCATAGAAGGAGACCAGACCCTCATCATAATCAACAAACACCCCCACCTTCTGGAGCTCAGCTCTCACAGGGAGAAGGACATCAGTGTTATCAATAAATACCAACTTATCATTGGTGAAGTAAATAGTCCAATAGCCGTTCTCTGGGGTCACTATGAGGTCACCTTTCCTGTGGATGGACTCTCTGGCCACTCCTAAAAGCCATTCAGTCTTGTTTTTAACCTGGACCTCAAAGTAAAATCTCCCTGAGGAGAAGCTCTGCCTTGTGAGAACAAATATATGCTTTGTAAATCTCTTACGGTTGCGTGGGAGATTCTTCTGTACTCCATCATGTACTTGTTTCCAATCCTTAGACAGGATGAGACTGGGATGAGCTGTATCAGGATCCAGAGTCACATCTACTTCATACTGCTGGACCCTCTTCAGTTCATCCCACAGCTTCTTCCTCTCCATGTTCAGCGTCTCCTCCAGCTGATCCAGGGATCTCCTCAAGCTCCCAATGTATGATGGAGGACCGACCTCCACCTTCGTCCAGTCCCTGGTGTGTGGAGGATTCTTCAGGGAACTGAAGGTCTGGAGGAGGTGGAGGTGGTCTTCAGTGTGTGAGAGCTGCTTCACCTCTGAGCGTCTATTGGTCAGCTCTTCTATTTCCTGCTCCAGCTCTTTGATGAGGCCTTCAGCTTGTTTCTCTGTGGATTTCAGTTTCTCTTTAACCGTTTGGTTGAAATCATCTCGCCACTTTTCAATGGAGCTCATCAGAGCAGTGAGGACCTGCTCAGCGTCGGCTATCTGTCTGTCTGCGTCTGCTTTGCTGCGGTCTACTGTGTCGTTGATCTCTTTAATCTTTCTTTTTCTCTCCTGGATCATCTGCTGAACTTCAGACGCCATCTTCCCCAGCTGGGCGGTCTTCACGTCATATTCCTCCTCTAGAGGTACAACAGGATGGGACCTGTGGTCACCGTCTGTGCACAACTGACACACACACACCTGGTCAGTCTGGCAGAACAGCTCCAGGAGTTGGTTGTGTTTCTTACACATCCTGTCTTCCAGACGGTCCATAGGCTCGACCAGCAGATGTTTCTTCAGGCCTGCGACTCTCTGATGTGGCTCCAGGTGGGTGTGGCAGTAAGAGATAAGACACATGAGGCAGAACTTCACAGCCTTCAGCTGGGTCCCAGTACAGACGTCACAGGGAACTTCTCCTGGTTCAACACTAGGCTGCTCTTTGACTCGTACGGACCGTCTAAACTGATCCACCATCTCTGATAAGAGGGTATTGACTCGTAGATCAGGTCTTGTGTGGAAAAGCTCGTTGCAAACGGGACATTTGTACTGGACTTGGTCATCCCAGAACTTTGTAATACAGGTTCTGCAGAAGTTGTGTCCACAAGGTGTGGAAACTGGGCTGTTGAACACATCCAGACAGATGGAGCAGGAAAAGTTGTCCTCAGACCAGGAAGTGTTAGCAGAGGCCATTCCTAGACACAGACCACAAGGTTTATGTGTTGAGCAACTCCATTATGTTTCTAACTCCTCAACTTCTCTCATAGTTGTGCTGTTTTACTCACCTTGTTGTGGGTTTCTGTCTGCCAGACGATTTCTTTCTTCCAAAATGCGTTTACTGTTTCTCCTCCACGTCGAGCGGCTTTGGTTCCTGTGAATACTAACTCGTTTCCTGAACATGACATCATCCCCTCTCCTCCCCCTCTCCTCCCACGACACGTGGCTCCGCCCCCCATCTCATGCACTGTGTGTGTGTGTGTGCACTAGCGGCACCAGGAATTTGATTGTGGGTGGGCCTCCAGAAAACTGGATGGGCCAGTTAAAATAAGCCAAAAAAAAACCAAACCGGTTCCTAAGGAAGCCGAGTACGGGTTGTGGTTGCTCATACATTTTTTAGGCCTGTTTTCTTGTGATAACGACATTGGGCTGGCTGTAATAACGAATTACAGCCAGCCAATGTATTTAACAACAACATTCAAACACATTTAAAATATCTGACATCTTCCATCTCTACGGTTGCAGTGCTGCGTCTCAATATAATCTGTAAATGTGTAACGATTTTTATCAGATGACGGATTAAAAAAATGCATACGATAAATACAGACTTGGTGTGCAAAGACCTTCAGGTGAATAACTTCAAATCAACTTCAACAAATGTCCTTAAGTTGTGTTGTGATGCTGTAGCATCTGATGTCCACTAGAGGGAGACACACACACACACACACACATATATATATATATATATATATATATATATATATATATATATATATATATATATATATATATATATATATATAGTACTGAGAATTAACCAATTCTATTTTTTTGCTGCCATATTTTATTGAAATCAGAAAAGTGTACAAACATTTGATTGTGTTGTCATTCATGATTCAGAAGTATAAACCAATAGAAATGCAGTGTTTAAAAACTACAGATTATTATGTTTTAAAATTAATCCTCCACACATGATCAACATAACTGCATCCGTTAACAATTTTACAGCATTAAACTTATGAAACACATTGAGGAGAAAACAGACATTGAACAATACAGTGTTATCTAATCATTTATAACGGGTTATATTTTATAATAGGCAGGGATATTTTCTCAATTAATTTCTCCTTGTTAAATGACAAATGGTGAACAGTAAGACATTAATGCAGTTCCCTCAGATCTCACATAGTAGAGATTCTCATTCAGGAAATACCGTTAGTTGTTATGGTTGTTTATTCATATTGTCATCAAAGGAAGGTCCTACTCTGTTTGATTGACAGGTGAGATGATCAGGGGGGCGGAGTTAATACCACCATGAAGTGAACCTGGACAGAGGATTGGATAGAGAGGCTCACGAAAGGTGCAGCCAGTAGCAGAGTAGATATGAACCCTGGCTTCCACATCATAGAAGGAGACCAGACCCTCATCATAATCAACAAACACCCCCCACCTTCTGGAGCTCAGCTCTCAGAGGGAGAAGGACATTAGACTTATCATTAAATACCAACTGATCCTTGTTGAAGTTAATAGTCCAGTAGCCTTTCTCTGGGGTCACTATGAGGGGACCTTTCCTGCCGATGGACTCTCTGGCCACTCCTAACCACCATCCAGTCTTGTTTTTAACCTGGACCTCGAAGTAAAA